>NQII01013180.1:11155-21528 GCA_002778355.1 Clitarchus hookeri
ATAGAGACCCGCTCGACGACCAAGTTCCACAACTCCTCGCGTTCAATTTCGGGAGGAGAGAGCGACGACGGCGCAAGCCCCGGGATCGCAGGTGCCCCGCCCCGCATATTGCCGCCCTCGAGGGATGGCGACCGTCGGGATCTCATTTCCTTTGGAAAACCGACAACGCAGTTTCTGTCACTGGAAAGGCATTGCAACTGGACTTAACTAACCGCCATGTAAGTCTTCAGCAGTCGACCTGTCTATTGGAAAAAAAAACGTGTGTTCTAAACGAGTTTTAACCCTATACTTCCCGCTGTGACAGTGAAGTCACATGCCAGTTCTATATCATTATTCGTGTGGATTCTTTTTTATTTCACCCTTCTGTGACACTTCCTTCTAAAGGCATATTATATATACAGAAAGAGAGTGAGAGAAAGAGCTGATTTTGCACATGGATATTAACTTTTCAGTGTAAACTCAAAGAGTTACATAATTATTTATAATAAAATATAATTTTTCAAACTTGCACCGTATTTTTGTTTAGCAATCCACTCTTAACAACACGCGGATATGTTTAATTTTTTTAAACTTTAGTAATTAATTTGGGAAGAAGAAGGTCAAATCACTATCACAAAATAGTAACATCTCTGGGTTTTAAGTCGTATTATTATTAAGCCGTTCATAAGTCTAATAATATTTTTTTTTTAGTTCTGGCACACAACCATACTTTTTCGTTGTGATATAAAATAATAGTTTTGAAAAAAAAGTGGCAATGGAGGAAACAAACGTTTGAAGCGAATCAAACGAGCTATAGGAATTTTAAATTGATTCCTTTTATTCGTGAAAATTTCAAAATAGAACATAATAAATACGTTAAGCAATAGATAAAAATTTTTGTTCATGTTATTAGAATACCGTGAAAAATATTTATTGGACATTTGTTGTGTCCGCTGTATTTCAATTTCAACTTTTGAGATAAAATTTAAAATCGAAATAGCCTTAAGTTAAACCCTTACATTACTTGAACCAAATATCGTTTGTCAAAGAAATTGCAGCATGATACTCCTATGACATTAGTTAACACTTAAGCTGAAACCAAACTTTGTGTTAAAATAACTCTTTTGTTATTTTTAAGAGTTAGGAATTTAATTTAAAATTCAAATATGCACATTCAAATTATAGAAAACATTTTTTTTTCAAATGATTAGATATTTTTATTGCTTTACTATCGATATCATCTCACGAAATCATACAATCTCATCAAGTTATTTAAAACGTTTTTGGTTCTTGAACAATCTTAATTTTAAGTTAAGTAAACTGTGAATCTACCCACTTTTCAGGTTCAAGGAAAAAATCACAACTGTTAAGAGCAAACTGTATACTCTGAATATATTCATTCCAACTTTCAGGCAACGTTCTTTATTTAAATTTAATGCTTATCATTCACAGGAAACCCATACTTAATAATGTCATTCTTTTAATTTTAGTACTATACTACATTGCAAACTGATGTTCAGCTAAACCACTTTAGTGACACCACAGATATTGCATTTAGAACTAAGTCAGTAATCGATTTTTCAATATTAAAGTGTAAGTAGTTATTTGTACCANGAAGTCAGTAATCGATTTTTCAATATTAAAGTGTAAGTGGTTATTTGTACCACCCTCCCGGCCCCTCTGCACACATAAACACACAAAAAATGTTACAGACTAACGCTATATCTTAGAAGTATTGTAGAGAATTAATTTTGCTCAAATGTTTTTTTTTTAACAGACATGAAACTTATGTCTATGTATTAGCGTGCCTTATAAAAATTATTTGCAAGTGTGTGTAGAGAAATATAGACTTATTAACTGTAGGATGAATATAATCGTTTTAATTCGCTACCAAAGTACTCGTTTCGCCAGTCGTCCTATATTATAAACTGTGTGTATCAAGTGTGCTGGTCGGTCATCCAAATTTTCATTATTTTATATTTGTACGAAATACCGTTCAACTTTTAGACATTTTTAATCAGCAGATTTAGATTGCACAGTTTTCGGAGTATGGCATGGCAAAATCCCAGTTTTATCGTTTTTGGGATTTACAAATTAAAAAAACCAAAACATTTACATAATATTTAACATTGGTGACATAAATGTCGTGTATTCATTTATTTTTAAGGCGTGTTTGACAAAATAAATTTTACAAAAAAATTTGAAATTCAAAAATATGCAAACATTTCCTTAATTCGAGATATTTTTAAAAATTGCGAAAATAATGCAATTTTTTAAATATTTCTTGAAATAACCCAAGGCGTATTATTTCAATGCGAATTATCTCATTTCGGTGAGTTCTTGTTATTTGTACTTTCTAAAAAGCACTAAGACTGTGTGGTTTTGTTGGGCCGTTACGCATAAAATATGTGGTCTAAATATTTTTACGCTAAGAAATAGTACTTGTAATGCCTGCATACAAGTTGAACATTATTACGAGTGAATACAAGTTAATGCATGTTTAGTCGACCACCACCCTTAAGAGGCAGTGACATCTTTAGAAGTCTGATTTCGAAAGAGCTCAATAGCTGGTGAGTCATTTATACAAAATGGAGTTCACGTGTTTCAAGGGGCGGGGTTCCCCAGCTTCCCTGGCACTGCCACGGCGCTTGCGATAAGGCCCATTATCAGCTGTCACTAACAGCGCTGCCCAGAGGCTCAGAACAGTGGGCATAGCGGGGGAAGGGGGAGGGATTACGCCGGCCGATAATTCACCCCTCCCACGTTACAATACGAAACACATTACGCAACCCTGTAGTGCAGCAATAATCACACTCACTATCCGCAGTCGTAACAATTAACGACGTGCACAATAACTTTTCTAAATGACCTTCAGTAAAAATGAGGTCACGTAATTGGCAAACATTTGATTGTTCTACTATTTGTACAGCGCAGCTTTGAACCCACGTACCCTGTGTTTTACGTGGACAGAAACATAGAATAACATTAAATGCCTTTATTTACAACACGCTAAAAATTATATACATATTTAGCAGCTTAATTTAAAAATTGCAGCCTACTGCAATAATGTGCACGGTTTATATATAGTATATATATATATATCCATTTACTTCCTGGAAGAAGTTGAATATCATATTACAACTAAGAATGATCCCCGTCATATTTAGTTACGTACACGGAAGAGCGCATAAAATATGGAAATTAACACCAGTCATGTGTGCTAGCTAAAAACAAAATTGCGCCACGTAAAACGTATGCTTATATTGCCAGATATTATTTGTTCTTTAAACGCAATTTAACAGAAACTGGAAAGTCCTGTGCCTCGGAATCCCGACTGGGCTACAAGAGCACCCCTCGGATGAGTTGGGTGCAAGGCAGTCAGACAGCGCACCGAGGCGATGACTGATGATGGAGTGAGAAGTGCCAGGGTGTGGGTGAGATTCAAATGACTTAAATTAATTTAAACAATCAAAATAATTCACAAAAATGTGTTTGTAACATGAGATCATAAAGCGATATCATTTCCAGGTTTGTTTTGCACCGAAGCGATGTATAACGCATGTGTATTGATAATTATAATTCCGACAGACCCGACCATGTTTGTAATCCCATGCCGCGGCGCGACGATAGAAACCGGCGACTAGGCGACTAGGCAGACTGATTGTTCGGTGGATTGGCATTGCCTTCCGCGCTAGATACACTAGTCTCGTAACACAGTTTCGAGGATCAGCACTGCGAATTGAATCCGGGTTTTCCACGTGCTCCCAGCACACCGCTTGTACGACTCTTCTACAAAACATGTTTGGAGCAAATGTATGGATGCATGGCTCGTAAAAACTAGCTCAGGGGTGTTCGTCACCAAAATATTCATTATTTTATATATGTCCGAAATGCCGTTCAACTTGCAGATATCATGCAAGTACCCTTTCCTCGCATAACTTTTATATGGCATAGTATATGCTTCACGGCATGGAAAAGTTACCATTGTAGTGTTTTTGGGAAATACAAATGAAATTTAAAAAAACATTTTATAAACATTTAACAAAGACGAATGGAAGCTCTTGACTTAATTAATTTTAAGGTATTGCCTGCAAAATGTATGTTACCTAAAAAAATTTGAGTGTGCTTCAATAAAAAAAACATAAATGTTCTTATTTGTAGCAACTATTGAAAGTTGCGAAAATATTTCACAGCAAGACATTGAATATTTCTTGAAGTAACTTACGGCAAATTATTTTACTGTGAATTATCTCATTTCGGTACGTGAGTTACTTTTTATTAACAATTTATGAATTAAAATTTAACAATATTGAAAGCAAATTATACTTAATCTATTGTTTATAATGTTCCAATATCTGAAAGTCTGTGGGCATTCCAAGGTTCTTTAAAGGATGGAGGTCCTAAATAAACAAAAGTGTTAATAATTAATTGTCTTACTTTCCTAGTAAACACTTCAAAGAAAATACTCTAGACTTAATATAGGCCTACCGACTATAAATGGCTATCACTTGCTACTTACCACAAATATTAACATATTCGTCCATCACCACACAAATATTATTACAATATGTAAACAGTGTTCTAAAACCCACAGAATTAATATTAAAATTATGTATTTGAAAATTGGCATTTGTAATATTTACAATTAAATCTGTATCATTCGTCCACTCAGTTCCACCTTTCATCGGTCCAGATGCCAGCAGTCTTTACTATCCGGAATGTTCTGTAGCGCCCCAAGTGCTCCCGTGCACCTCTGCATTCTACTCGTCGGATATCTCGCCCTCCTCGGCACTTTCGTTCGCCCCCCATCTCACACACACTCGTCCGTCGCGGTCTCTCATACTGTCACTCGCCGTCAGTCCACTCTTCGCCGCACTTCGCCAGGTGTCTAACACAGATCGCCGACCCTCTGGCTGCGGCGGTATTTATAGTGCAGGTGTGCTGAATCCAGAATCTTCTCGGCATGTCGGGCTGCGCCGAGGGTGGAGATTGCCAGAAAATGCATGCAATATCCCGTTACCGCTGATTCCTTCAAAAGGTTAATTGGGGGAGGGAGAGAGGACGATGTCGCCAGTTCACACCAGCTGTCAATTATGACCTGTCCGCCCGGCAACATAGCGGTGGCGGGGTCCGTGTGAACATACACATACCCCCCCGAGTCAACGGCTACCGAGCACCCCATGAGTCCAGCCGAAGATTGTCGAGCTCGTCCGAGTCGAGCCGAAGACCGCCAGCTGCCCAGTGGCACAGCTCCCACTTAAAATACATTATACCTGACACGCCATAATTAAACTACTCGCATTAATGCAAGAGACATAAAGGAAATATTTATACATGCCGCATTTCACAGTAGTGATATCCTTTAACGCGAAGAAGATACTTCATTTTCAGTACGTTAATCAGCTAGAGCTCATCGAACCGAGACATTTGATGGGTACAACTTAGTATTGATCTTTCCTGCAGTTAATGGTTTCTTGCTTAGGAGGGCAGAATACTGGTGCCACAAAGGCATGGTGAATGTGGACGACACCGCGAAACAAGCAGAGTCAGTTGCGCGACACCAGCTGCTGAGGACAGCGAACATCCAGTCGACTTCAGTTCACGTAGGCGCGGAAAGCGGACTCAAGAGTAGCGCCACCACTTGTGTTATTTCGTTACCATTGTTCTCGTATAAAAAGGCATTTCCTTGTCAAATATCACCGCAGCATGTCTATAAGTTTGAACGTTGTAAGTGGCTGTCATTATGCATATATATATATACATATACATATATATACTGTATCACTCTATGTATACGACGTGTTTTATTCTTTAAAATATTGCCTTAAGGTGTTCCACATATAAGAAAGGGGTTGCCAGTTACTTCCGTGAAAGCAAACTGGTTCTTGATTGTTGATGCCGCTTCTTCATTCTAACAAACAAAATGATTTCTTGTCGCAGGGCACCTGCTGCATGGAAATGCAGCAGGCGAAACATTGAACAGAGCATTGGAACTTCTTTTTCCGCGTATTTGAAATGTTTTACCCTGAAACTTTAAACGCTGTCATAAATTTAAAAAATATAAATCGCTTTTATTTTTTTATTTCTTATAAAGTTCGGTTTGAATACCGGAAAGTTAATGGATAAGGGGCTCACAAACTAAACCAATCTAAACCATGTACCTTAATTCATAGTATACGGCTCTCGGAATGTATACTGAAAACCACTTTTATTTACGATTCTTGAAGTGGTTGTCTCAAAGTGCTCCTCTTTTATGAATATTTCCTTGCTTCGTGAAACAGTGAAGAGTTTTCTAGATGTATTAGGCGAATGTGTCATAATGGAAGGTCAGAAATGTGGATTCCCATACTTCCATCAAACCACTCATACGAGGTAGAGCTAGTTCATGGTTTATAAGCCTCCCTATACTAAACAGGCAGAGTGTATTAGTGAATAAGTAATTTTCCTAAACTTACTGTAATCCAAAAACCACTCACATAACATTAGAATTCGCAACCTGACATCTCGAATGTAAGGCCGTAGGGACCTCGACCATATAGGCCACCTGTTTTACATTCTAAGATATATATATTAATGCTAATTAATTTTATAGTAGTAACGTCTGAAAAAAACATTCTCATCATGTACTGGTTTATTCATAACGAATGTTGTTTATGAATAAAAATCAGATATTCAAAAGACCCTAAGTTAAATTTGTATTAATATTTAAAAATATTATTGCCTTCTGGCAGCAGATCATGCTTTTATTAACATTAGTTCTCCATTTGTCATTGCAAATAAATACTGACAATTATAAACTAAATCGAAAAAGAAATTAAAAAGAATACTGATGTTGATTTGCATGTCATTAGGTAGCCAAAATTAATCAGTTCGGTGTTACCGCAAATAACACGCAACGTTTTTACGATTTTTTATTCTGCTCAGAGTTTCGTGTTGGTTGCATTCCTTGAACTGTTTCTGTTCTTTATCTAATACACAATATCAGAAATTCAGTTAATTAATTATTAGTATTTGTTTTAAAGCCTACATTTAATCTCAGTGAGTTTCCTGAAAAAAATTTTATATTTAGTCTGGTAAGCATTTTCTTAAAGAATCTAGCAAAATATACTAGCTTTCTACACATTTTAGGGTATTAACAAGCGTTAAGATCCACTACCTCTTTGTACATTCCAGTTACCTTCTGCCGATGAATTTGAAAAATACTTACTTAGAAACTTATCTTACGTTTTTTACTCCTCGCTATATGCAGGACAACACGACATATTATTTTGTGCATATAAGCAAACATTTGTGACTCTGATAACGAATGTCGACCCACTATAAATCCACAAATTAAATGACTTCCCTCTACCAGCTACTATATTCTTCCAAGTTGCAGATCGGAATTAAAGGCGACTCACATTTTAACGCGACTGCTATTTGTTTGCCTGAAAATTACTGTTGCGATAGTTTTCATTGCTTCAAGATCTACAGTTATTTTAAGATCAGCATGTGATAGAAACTTGTTGCACTCTATTTTGTTTAGAACATTAGCTTGGTTGCCGTACTTGACTGCATTGACTATCGACAAAGAATTCAGCCTTATTAGTATTTTAGAGTAAGATTCTTAAGGCAGTCAACATTGAAATTACAAAACTTTATCTGAATTCACGTGTGTGTTTGAAACACTTATGCGTATCCACAATTGTACTTGTCTTATCTCACTTCAATTGTAGGAACCTGAGGCCCGATAGCAAGCGGGAACCAATACCAGTAATGAATTCTGCACTTGTATATTTACGTTTCCCCAACTATGACATCTGAATATCCGGATACCACAGCGTTTGGCATTAGTACAATCATTGTAAGTTTCTTGTTAGCTTAATATCTTGCAGATTTTCTTCTTATCGAAATAACATTATTAATATATTATATGGCCGTCTGCAGTAGCAGTAAATAACATTTTAACTGATTTGCGAGAATAAACAAATGATAATGGCAGAGAACGTATGGGACCAAGTGAATTTCAAGAAGTTTGCTTTAAGCTAATATGTGGTTCTGAATTATCATTTACTCACAGATTTCCTTTTAATAATATCGTTTTTATAGACATAGATTGATGCAAATAGGTTCTAATATCTTATTTTTTGGACGTACATATCTGAAAGAAAGTGCTGGAAAAAAACTGTGAATTTAAAAATATACATTTATTATTCCGGCAATTTTAAAGAAAATGTGTTGTAAGTCATTTTGATTGAAAACAGTTTTTTAATATATTTATAATACATTTTATAGTTAGCATTGCTTCATATTTATTGTTTTACTGGACCAGCATTTAATGTAGGATATCCTCGAAGTATTACGAATGTTGTTGATTACGTGAACGCCCAAGCACATAATCTGGCCGATGTTGATTTGATGATCAAAATGTCGGCCGCAAATCGGGAGCTGATGTGGCGGACAAAGGCATATGTAAGGTTTTCAAATCAGTTACTTTACATTAGTATGAAATTGTTTTCCTCATTTGTTCGCCTCACGAATGTTAAGCGATGAACTTTAAGAAATATAATCATTGTCACTAAACCGTGATTGTTTTGCCCCCTCAAGCAAGTAACGACCTCAAAACTTTTAATGGCATGCGTAAATTTACATATCCCCCTCTCCCACACCCTTTTTCTATTTACACGTTTTGTATGAGTAAATTTAGTTACCAAGACAAAACTCTATTTNTCCCCCTCTCCCACACCCTTTTTCTATTTACACGTTTTGTATGAGTAAATTTAGTTACCAAGACAAAACTCTATTTCTCCGAAGTTTGTTCCTAGTAAAGACGTAAAACACGAGTGTTGCACGAGATCATTCAGAATAATCTCAGCAAGACCAAATAAATTACAGCATATTTGGTAAAAGTCGTTGTGATCCACTTTAGCATTCAGTTTCCTCAAATTCTGAGAAAATATTAATCACGATGCCACAAGAATCTTGGGAATTAAAAATAAATAGGGCGGCACGCGAAATGCTTAACCCTGTTGAATTTTAAGCTGATCGGCAGGAAATAGCTTCTCATACCAGCGTTAATCCGGTATGGAGATTAGGCAATTATGATTCCCAGGCCCCGTGCATCCATCCACCCCGGTGCCCCTTTTCAAGTACTTTCGGAGGGGATGGGGGGAGGTAGGGCCGACATCAAAGGGTGCGTGCGACACTTGATAGGCTTATAATCCGTAAAGGAAGATCGCAAACTTAAAACCCGATCCTTTCCTCGACGACGCTGGAGTTTTGGCGAGGGAGGCGCAAGGCAAGATGGGGCTTTCGCCCGCGTGTTGATTGTTTCGCTGCCTTTCGCTCCCTTGTTACCAGAGCTCACTTTTACCCGCTGCCTTCTTCCGCGTCCTTGTTCCCTCCGGCTACGCCTCTTTTTGCTTCCCCCCACCCCTCTCGATGCCGTCGCTTCCACCAACTCCGTCTCGAGTTCCTGATATTAAACGCGATGCGAGCGCGTACGCTGTTAAAAACACCGCCGAGGCCCCGCGGTAACTTGCCGCGGCAGCTCGTCGCTCATGTACGGAAACGAAGTTCGTGTTGCGAGAATATTGGAACACCTCCACGCGCTTCTTGTTGGATTCGGGTGGGGGTCTGGAGAGACCCGCCCAAGGCTCCTTGAAGAAAGGCCTGGCGCGCGGTGGCAGGAACACTGCTCCGGTTGTGTTGTGGAGTTACTCCAGGCACATGTACCCCGGCCAGACCACAAAGACCCGCCCAAGGCTCCTTGAAGAAAGGCCCGGCGCGCGGTAGCAGGAACACTGCTCCGGTTGTGTTGTGGAGTGACTCCAGGTGCATGTACCCCGGCCAGACCACACGTTTAGTGCCGTGTATGAGGGGCTCAGTGCTTGTGTAAGGGCACGCCCTTGCCGTACTTATGAATCAGGTTGGGGTTTTGGATCTGCTCAGATCAGTTGCCAGGCTGGGACACCTGCGATGAGAGGGCGTGAAGCCTCTCCCCCGGCGACTGGGCGGTCGTAGCGACGGCGTGGCCGCAGGGCTAAGAGCGCTATGTACATATACAACAGCATGGCTGCAAAGTCATGAAAAAACGTCGTTGTTGACTTCGGGTGTCGGCCACGAACCTTGCCGAAGTGGCGCGATGCTCTCCCCAGTCCTACAAGCCCGGGAACGATGCAGTACTGTCCATTCACTGTTATTTTGAAATCATCTGAAACTCTGCTACAGTTCTTATTTCAGGCAATTCCTTTGCCTCACACAAACTAAAGCTTAAAATAGGTGTGGAATATTACACCGAAGTTACAAAGCACCGCATTCGTGCGCACTCAGTGGAGTGAAATGATTTGGGCGGCTTCTAACATCGAGGTCTTGAGAGTTGAAATGCAAGGGCGGGGGGAAACGCAGATCCCCGC
>NQII01013181.1:6439-20161 GCA_002778355.1 Clitarchus hookeri
TATATATATATATATATATATATATATATGCGAAAGTGTGTTTGTATGTTTGTTTGTCCCTCTTTCACGTCGTAACGAAGCAACGGATCGACGTGATTTTTTGCGCAGAGATAGTTGGAGGACCGGGAAGTGACATTGGCTATATTTTATCCCGAGAAAATATCCTATAAAAATTTCTTATTGGAAAATTGAAAAGTACACAAACGTAATAACAATGCGACGTGAACAATGCAACGTCAACAATGTAACGTCGCAACTGAGCAACAGATCGACGTAATTTCTTGCACAGAAAGGTTGGATGGCTGAAAGGTGATATTAGCCACTTTTAATCGCAAAGAAATATCTCGAAAAATTTACAAACAATAATAATAGTTAATTAAGTCGGAAAAAAGTTTGCTGCCAGAGCGCTCTCTTTTAATGCGCTGTCTAAACCGTTAAAGATGAAACAATATCATGTAGTAAAGAATTAGTGTAGAATAAAACGACCTACACAATACTCAGCGGTAGAATATATATATATATATATATATAAGAGAGAAATACTAATAAGTGTTTTCACCAGAGATAAAACGTTTCCCTCCTTCATTACCAAATTTACTGGGCGCATGTCTCTATTCACCTAGAAGGATTTCGGGAAACCATGGAAAGCTAAACTGAAAATGGCCGAACTAGGATTTGAACCCCGGCCCTCCCGAAAACGAATGTATTTATTGGCTTGCCCCTGCGCTACTTCGCTCATGCCGTACCATGGAATATCGGCGGCTGCGCCGATCTTCCATACTTCACTGCAGTAAAAGTTGACATAGGCTACTTTTTTTCCCAAAAATATATCTCATTCCCTCTAAAAGGTTTTTTTTTTGTAAAATTAGCGCTTGGGGTACAGTGCTGCGTCAATGCTCGATATATCGATACTTATAGATATGTCGATACTTATCGATATATCGATAAGTATCGATATGGAAAATAACTATCAATTAATATGTAACTGAAAAATATATGGGTCCTTGCTATATTTAGCCTAACTGTTATATAAATGCGAAAGTGTATAGGTTTGTTTGTTTTTACTTCCATGTCACAACGGAGCAACGGATCAACGTAAATTTTTGCACAGAGATAGTTGGAGAGCCGGGAAGTGACATAGGCTCCTTTTTACCCCGAGAAAATTTCTCATTTCCTTGGAAAAATTCTTATTGGAAAATGAAAAAATACACAAACGCAATAACAATGCGACGTCGCAACCTAGCAACAGATCGACGTAATTTCTTGCACAGAAATAGTTGGACGGCTGCAAGTTGATATTGGCTACTATTTATCGCGAGAAAATATCTCAAAAAATTTACTTTCGCGAGTCGGTTTATCGTACGCGGACGTGGAGAGCAATGGTGGTGGTGGGTGGAAGCGAAGGGGGAAGGGGTGGTTACCTTATTAAAATAAAAACATAAACAATAATTTCTTAGTCTCTGCGAGCGGAGCCGCGGGCACAGCTAGGTGTATATATATACATATATATAGATATATATACATACACACATTACCTGTAACCTAAGTCTATTCCGGAAGGGTCTCACCATCACTGAATGTGTAGCTGAATCAGATGAGTAACCCAGCAAGAATGAAAGATAGATATCTGATTTTCTGGATTATATACTATTGAACAACTAAGTGCAAACGATAGAAAACTGTTGTGCAGATATCAACCCCTTTAAAAAAAAAAACCGATGTGTTGGAACCCAATTTGTGCATTCAAAAATGCTACTGTTAAAATTATTTTTTCCTGCATAATGCTGATTTACCGTACATGGTAAGCAAAAAAACTGCTGTACGTTGTTACGCTAAAATGCCACCGTTTTAGAGAAATTGATGCCAAATGATCTAACATTGCATTTCATTATGCATTAATTTCTCGAAAACGGTGGCATTTAGCTTAAAATCACAAGACGGTCTCTATGCTTGCCATGTATGGTAAATTATTAATCCACAGGGAAATATAAAAAATATTTAACTGTTACATTTTTACCCATCCGGTTTTATGGAAAGGGATTTATATCCACACACAATTTTTATGGTTTGTATTTTGTCTTTCAATAATGCATTATCCAGAAGCTCGGATATTTATCTTCCATTCTGGCTGTGTAACTGTCAAAAACACTCCTATTTCATTTACATATTCAAGGGTTGTTACACCCTTTCGAAATAGACTTGGACTATAGGTCATATGAGGCCACGGTGGCTGATGCGGTTAACCTGCTCGCCTCCCTCCAAGGCGAACCGGGTTCTATCCCCGGCTGGGTCACCGGATTTTTGCAAGTGGGAATCGTGCCGGAAGATGCCGTTTCCCCCGCCCTTTCATTCCGGCGCCGCTCTATGCCCATCTCGATCACCCTCATCGGCTGTCAAGACCTCACTGTTCGGAGCCGCCCAAATCTCTCCACGCACTCACAACCTTCGCTTTGGTAATTATGCCATATTCTGTTTTTCTAGTAAATAAAACATTAAAAATTAATTAGTTATTATTTTAATCAACGTGTTCACAATGGCACAACACTTTTTTTTATCAAATATTATTTTTATTTTTAACATTTATAAGAAATATCAAACTATTTCTTAGCGAAGAATTGAACGTTTAATGTTTATCATCCCTCAAATTCTCGTAACGCAACAACATATTTATACACTATATCGAGGACATGGCAAACCAATTTTATCGCAATTTTCTCGATTTCGTTACGGAATATGTCCTATGTGGACACTTCGAGCATTCGTTTGATGACTAGAAAGTTTTCTAACGTCAGTTAATATTATATTTTATATCATATTATACGTTGTATTATATTTTATACTTTACACATTTTTTGTGATGCTGTACGGTTTTTCATGTAAAAATAAATGTAATTATACGATATATGCTTCGATTACTTATAAGGAAATAATGCCGAGGGGCTCAATTACTGTCCAGTTAGCACGCCGGACTTACCCCGTGTTGGCGCGGCCTTTATGCCCCGTGGATGTTGGTCAGAATTTTTTTCGCACGGTTGAAACATGGTGGGTTTCTCACTAATGCATTCCGTCGCTTCACGACACAAACTTCGTCTCACTTCGTCTCACTTCGTCTCACTTCCTCTCACTTCGTCTCACTTCACCCACTCACCAGGCTGGCGCCAGGAAGGACTGACGTGTTCCTCGTGTAGAACAGCTACAGTGCCCGGCAGGCGACTGGGCATGGGCGTTCTCTGTTTTGTAACGCCCGTCAGTGAGTAGGGACCGTGGTGACGCAACGGGTATGGCGCTCGCCTCTCGCCGAGGTGAGCCGGGTGCGATTCCCGGCGGGGCCACCCCCGGATTTTCGCACGTGGGAATCGTGTCTGACAATGCCGCTGGCCGGTGGGTTTTCTCGTGGGTCTCCCGCTTCCTCCCCCTTGCATTCCGGCGCCGCTCCATACCTCGCTTCACCCTCATCGGCTCTCAAGATTCCGATGTTGAGAGCCGCCAGAAATATCTCCACCCATTATAGTCCATTTATGGTTACCACCAACTCTTCTGAAGCCCTACTAAGTTCAACTTTAAGTATATTCCTCCGCCTCATGCAAACAGAGCTTAACTAAACCTAGAAAGTTACACCAAAGGGACTACATACCGTATTTGTGGGCACAAAGTTTAACAATTTTTTGCAGGAAAGCTATTTCTTATTAGGCACGTCTATTTTCTCTCTGNCGTATTTGTGGGCACAAAGTTTAACAATTTTTTGCAGGAAAGCTATTTCTTATTAGGCACGTCTATTTTCTCTCTGTTCTTTATATTAATTATAAATTATCTATTGTAATTTATTGCTAAAATATAATTAAAATTTTAATTTAACCAAAATGAAGTACTTTAATTTTAACAGTTCTAAGTATAAAAGCGCTTGTGAAACGTGTCATATTTAGAAACAACCCTGCAGAAATCTCATGCATGCGGTGATTTTTCAAACGTTTGATTAAAAAAAGTGTCAAGATACTGCAAACAGACTATAGTTTGAATCCAGCCACGGCTCGGTCTGTAGCTAAGCAACAACAAACAGCCCGGCAGCAACGGCGTCGTCCCATAAAAATCCGGTACTCGGTCTTTGGAAACAGCAGTAAGGCCGCGACTACGATCACTCCACGTTATACGTTACACGCATCACGTGCACGTAAAACGTGGTCGTTTCTTGTGTCACGTAATGATGGCCCACACGTAAATTTTGAGCTTTGAATTGAAATGTCACGAATTATTTTGTCGGGCTTCGAATTGAAAACTCTTGGTATTAAAGTTGTGCAGGTGCATATTTATTATAATTTAGGTGGTGGAAGTTTGTTGTTCCTGATTTTATTAAAACTCTGAAAACAATTGTTTGACTATGACCTCCAGATTGAAGTATACCTGGGAGATGCAGATTATTCGTGTATGTGCTTATTAATTGTTACAGAAAATGGGGAAGTTAAATTGTTTAAACCATTTCTATGGTATTTTGATGGTTAACGTTAAGCACTATATATGCAAGCACTTTGATACTTCTGCAAAACATAATTTGATATTTTCCGAATTGCATAAACCCTGTAAATATTGCTGAAATTAATGGTAAATTATTCGTATACATGAATGCTGCTAGTTAATGATGCTACACGTATTCTCTCCCCTGCACACAAATGTACATTATAAACACATTTTATAAAATTCCTTTTCTGTAAAAAAGGGCGTATTAAAATTTATATTCAAATTATTATGTGGTTCAGAGTGCAGTAATCTAACTTATCATCCATTAGTTTTCAATTTCGGCAGATTAAGGACAACAGACGACATAGGTTAAATATGTAAGCTGAGGACATAAAAAAAAAAAAAAAAAAAAAAAAAAAACATAGAAAGCAAAGATAACACAAGCCTCTCTCTATTGTGATTGTACAGCAAGATCACGTGGTACAGAGTCTCGTATCACGCAAAATCTTGACACAGACAAGTTTTTCTTTACGTGAACGTACGTTTCACGTGCCATGAAACAATTGTAATACACTCTAAATTCGAATCAATGGAAAGCCACTGATTCGCAGTCAAATGCAACTACTCGAGTCAGTAGAAATAGCTCCGCTTAGAATCGGTGGAAAAACACTGGTTGTTTCTGTGAAACAATTTCACTGATTAAGTAAGTGGCACAACCAACTGCACGTGACGAATATTGCTTTCATTAAATTTAGCCAAATAATTATAAGAAATAAACGTATTTCCGATATTCTCTTTTGATTATGTGAAATATAACGTATTTAAAAAGAAAAGTTAAAAAGAAATGCGGTTACTAGTATTCCTAAACATTTTCCCATTGCCACCCCCCTCACCGTACTAATTGAGCTATCAAGCCAATATCGACTTTGCAGAGGCAAATACATTTATTTCGTACCTCAAAAATATATAACTAAATGTTATGCAACATAATTTTTATTTATTTAAAGTGGTGACATTAAGACTATTAATACAAATATTACGTGTTAATGCACTCACTCCACCACATTTCATCGAGTTTAAACCCCTAAATCGAGCGCAATGATGATTACGTGAAAACGAAATTAAATACAGATAGATATTCACGTTACCTGGTAAAATGATATTATAAGAGACAAAATCCAAATATGAAAAAGTACACATATTTTAGGTTTTCATTAGTGCGTGTGTTATTTCATTTGATCTACCATGTTTAACTGAGCCATCAGTCAAAAAGCAAAACACTCAAAAAAAAAAAAAAAAAAANATCACTGAATCAATATGTGATGGAAAACTGGCATTTTTTGTTAATTCGTCAGGTAAATTGACTTGAGTGACTGTTGGATATGTCAGATGCAGTTAACTTATTTAAACAGTGAAATTCTCAGTGATTCAGATTTAAAGTGTATGCCTCACTAAAACATAAGAGTCAAGGTCTAGCCAGATTACGTGAGCGTGTTACTTGTAACGTGTAACGTATTACGTGAAACGTGAAGTCATTGTGATGTTTGTGAGTAATTGACATCGTCACCATACGCTGAGCACTACTGTGATGTTCGCCCCACTTTGTCCCTCTGAGAATAACCCAAGACCCAACAGGCCATAGTAGACTGTGCGTCAGACTTCGCTCATACACAATGACCCTTAATGGCAAATTTAGCGTGGGGTTATCGATATTTTAAAGAAAGTTACCAAGATCTAGGATATATACAATTATTTTGCATGGAATTTGCCCATTTCGCAAACAAACAGGACATGCGTTTCAAAAATCTCATTTATTTTCTTTCGAAAATCTCCAGTCATTTTTGCAACATTCCAATTATCATTGTCTTCTGCTGAAATCTCCTGAGAATTCATATTTTAATTTGTTCATTTTGAAGCTCTATGCCTTGCCTTCATTGGCGTGATTAATATTTTAAACTTAATGCAGATATCGCGTTTACCATGGTGAAGCATGCCATTTCAGAAAAATTGTATATTTCCACCTTTTTTTTTTATAGTTTCATTCTTGTGCGAAATTTCAAATATTAAATTTTAAAACGAATTTTTTAGCTTTTGGGTTAAGAAGTAATGGAGTTCTCCTCTGTTGTTTTCATTTATTGTAATTATTTCCTCTTGTGTATTACCTTCATCTCTGAATAAAACTATCCGGTCGTCGGTAAAAACAATAGCATTAATATGAAGGAACATCTTCCCTGGGAAACTTGTTTAAAAGTTACTAAGTCTTGTTGAATGCTGGAATAGGTTTTTTATTACGAATTGCAACTTTTCCGAGAAACTCGGTCCAAATTGACACTTACGGCAATATCTGGGATGAAGACAATATCGTGGTCCCCATAGTTTCCTCCATTTTGCGATGAGATCGCGTATCTGAGAGACGCGTTATTGTTATTGCGTCCTCGGGAGCCATGCGACCGGAAAACACATTAGCCGCAATATTGGTATCACTGGGACAGCGGCGCAGAGAATCTACAGGTTGGTAACACACAACAAGAGTGCTCGTGCCGTGTAATCATTTCTCTTCTCCTGCTTCGAAAGCCACGCGACGGAACCCAACGCCGTCTTGCATTAGCTTCCACCTCGCGGAATTCCAATACGCGAGCTATTTCCAATATTCCCTGCTCGCAGGCTGGCGACTTCTCGAGGAACGAACTGGAACGAGAGCAGAGAAAGAGACGAGGCAGTTTAATTCAATGTCTCGCGAGTCAACTTAATCTGGGCACAGCGGGGTTGTTCGTGGAAATTCGTACTTGAAAGTATTTAGGGACGTAGCTCAATAATGACTCATGATTCGGTAGAGCACAACAGTATCTGATGAGGTTTTATTACATGAAGATTATACAGTTGTTATTTAAATTACTATTGATCGGGGGAGCTTTACATTGAATTTAAGATGATTCATTATTTAATTGCATTATGATTCACGCCATTTTAATTAAACCTAACTGGAAAGTCATCACCTTGTGTTAGACGGAGGCTGATTCTACGAGACGGTTAACGCCGGCCCGACACAGCCATCTTCCTGGTCTGCTTCGCTGGTCGGATCACCCAAAGGACTAAAGACGAAAGACGCTGGTCGAAAGACCCTGGTCGAAAGACGCTGGTCGAAAGACGCTCGTTCCGGGTGTTACGCCGGCCTATATCAAGTGCTTGGTTCTGCGGCCCCGCTCAGAGACCGGGGGAAGGGATTTCTGCAACTGTCTTATTTCGCAAGGATCGACGACCAAATGGTGGCGTTGCAATCCCGCTCGTTTCCAGGTTTAATGTTTGAAGGCGTGATCAGGCAAGCCGTTCAGTTAAGGCCTGATCACACCATAACATCTCCCCCAATGTTCACTAGCGAGATGCCCTCATCTCGCCCTAGAGTCCGCGTGGATTATGTAGATGACGGGGAGTTGCGGGGTTCATGTTGTGGCAGCCGGAATATCGGGGTTGATGTCCTCTTCGCTATGGTAGGAAACATATTTGAAAGGATTTAAAATATACAGATCATTTAGGTAAAAGGAACGGCCAGTTGCCTTCGTGCAGTCCTTGGGCAAGGTGGGCCGATCAAACGCTGGGCGGTGTGTTTACAGTGGCCTTGCGCGCCTTGCACTTGCATTTCCGCTAGGTGTGCAGATCGTCTTCCACGCGAGCACGGCAGACGCCCCGCAGGCGGTTCGCGAACACGTCAGCCTTTCTTGAGTTCGTGAGTCCCTATGCACTACTTGGCGTGGCTCATTAATTACACTAAAATATAAAGCAATATTTGAAATAATGAAAATAATTTAAATTTGGTAAGTTAACTGCTCTCCCCGTTACAATTAGTGTGTTTTGTTTGTACATAAACTACACTGATGGGATGGTATCGAAACGTAGAATAGTATTTAATTAATTATTGTAAAAATGCAAAAAGAAAATAAATGTTGCAGCTGCTTTTTTTTTCTACGTTTCAATACTTAAGAGGGGAATGGAACGGATACGTACTTATGACGAACAAACTGTTAACGTAATAAATGTTACTTATTATACAAGAAAAATGTTTCGGTATCAGATAATAATGTCTATTGAATATGCTGAATTTCACAAATGGTTCGTTTTCTATAAAAATTAAAACCTTAAATTACAGTGATAAGAATCATTATAATTGAGATGTCTCTATTTTATGACGTATACTGTTACAATTTCTTTATTTATATATTTATATATATATATATATGTGTGTGTTATTACTTGAATGGTTTCATTAAAAAAATATATATCTATATAGGGCTATATGTTTTTTTTTCATAAGCAGTGGTGTATGTCATTTGTTCAACTGCTTTTGTATCTTAACACTTGTTTAACTTTTTACTTTTATTATAAATAATACATTATTAACATCGTTCGGAGGCCTCCTACTTGCAATCGCTATTTTTTTTTGTTGTTAAGCAATTATAAACTTTTAAAGGAAATATGGTTGTGTATTACTTTTAGGTACCTGCAGGGTGCGGTGTGAGTGGTGTATGTAAAATATGTGAACTGCTGGTTACCTGTATATAATTTTACGTATGACTCGCGAGATGGGTTAAGCGGTAGTGCTGACGGCTGTGAGCGCGGTGTTGAGGTTGTTGCGCGTGACGTCAGGACTGGTGTTGACTTGAGCGTTGCGTGCGCCGACCTCCGGAGGAACGTTGCGTTGGTTGAGAGGGGTGCGACATCACTGCTGGTTGCTGTGGAACACGAAGCTTGCGGCACCGTTGTTCTGAAACTTACAGTGAACTGTATTAACATAATGCCTGCACAGTTTTTCAAACATCTTATATAAAAGTGTCCTTAAAATTAATAGGGCCCTAATAGTGTGTGCGTTTTATGGTTATTTAAAATTATATTCGTTATTTAATTTCTGATTTTATTATATTTACTTGGGTGTGTCCGGCCTTGGAAGTTTATGTATTTAAATGCGAGTTAAAACTTATTTATTTTTAAACTGTCGTCAATTGTTCTCTCGGGCGGTATGCGAATACCACCTTACATTACAATTTTATAGTTGCGTTACGCTTGTAAATCTAGTTCTTAGTTAATGACTATTTTCATATAAGTTTTTTTTTCTTTTCCTGAAAATAAATTATTTTAGTTAGCTTTGTGCGCGGATAAACTCATAATTATTAAAATGTTAATATGTACGCTGGACATCAACACACAGCATAATTATAATATAATTACATTTATTAATAAAAAGTTAAGATTGGTATGAAGAGGAGTAGAACGAATGTATATCATGTTAATAAAGTCAACACTTATTATGCAAATGGGATATAGTAGAGAGGAACAGAACATAATTGAGTAATTAAAGACAGAATAATTACACTTCTACTTTCACACAAAGGGGTGGCATACAGGGGTTGGGGAAATCTGCACTCAGTGACTTACTCCCTGGAGGTCAAAAACGAAAGTACCCTCGTGGTATACTTTCAAAGTACTGTGTAGTAGAGAAAAGACCCACAGCAAAAATCCAATTGCGCCCCTACTGCCTGACCTCTGTCAAGGCTAGTAGAGCACAGAAAAAATAATAGCCCCCTCTAGTCGGGTCACATATCCACCAGAAACCTAAAGATTGCTCCGCGTCTCACGCGAAACGAAAGATTTGACCTCCTGGGTAAGTACTCCTTATAATTGGGTGGATATGGGTAAACCGTGAACGGACAAACACAGTCGAAGTGGGTGTGTCTCAGGCACTATTCCCATTTCGTTAAATACCCTTAACATTGTACACAATTAATTCTTCTCAAGTCAGGTTCAGCAGTCTGCGCATCAAACAATACAGTATGACTGGCATGGCGTGTCGCTAGCACGTCCGAAAGCCACGAGGATTGGCTAAGTCCATGAATCACAGAAATGCGTAAACCCAAAAGAATTCTTTCTCCCTGTTTCCTTATAGCATATGTTTGTGAGAAATACGTGAAAATATTGATAGTATGAGAAACTTAAAACTAAAATAGTAAACTTAAGTTTAAAAATGGGTGTGGCGGAATAAAACTGCATTGTGTGCTCTAGCACGCTGTAGCACAACACAGCGGCGCTCGTGCCGCGAGGAAGTGCTGATGAGGGAAGATGTCGTCTCGGCACTTTGGTCAACGACATATCGTCCTTCCGCTTGGTAACTCATAATGCAATACGGGCTTTCTGATAGAATACTGAAATTGTCATAAATAACTGGCATACCTTATTCCTAAGCATGATATGATAAGTTTCTTGAATACTGAGGGGAAAGTTGAAGAAAATATATATTTATTTTATCTGCGCACAGTAATAGCTAACTACGTACAATATGGTGAACTGCATGGAGTTTATGAAATTAGCGTGAGTTGAAAATTACTTTAATGAAAATTCTTACAGGAGTACGAATTACTATCACAGGAATAGTTAAAAGGCATATAACTATATCCACTGCACACAGGTGATCTACATTTTAATATATATTACTAGCTTATTATAGCAGAAATAAATTGTTTACATGTGAATATACGCAACTAGGGACTTGCGATTCCGACTAAAATTCTTTAAATTTGAATAACAATTTTTATTTAGGTTTCAAATAATTACTTCAAGTGTTTATATATGGGGCCATAAAAGGTTAAGTATTATTAAAACCTAATTCATTTTAAAAGTGGATATTATGACATTATTTAAATTGGACTGCCACTTTAAAGTTTTAAGGTTAAAACCGGACGTGGTTGAAATTGTGCTATTATTAATACGGAAATTAACGTGGTTGGGGAATTTATTGAAATGCGGGGTAGATGGTAGAGAAGCTGATGCAAGGCAGCGAGAGGATAGGGAGGAACCAAGCCTCCACCATTGTTCCGAACTAACAACAATGTAGTATGTAAATGTGAGAGTATGCTGGGGGCTGGGGGCGTATCTCAAATAATGGTTCATGATTCGGTAGAGCACAACAGTATCTGATGAGGTTTTACTACACGAAGATTATACAGTCGCTATTTAAATTACTTTTGATTGGGGGATCTTTAAATTGAATAACAAGATTATTATTTAATTATATTATGACTCACGCCATTTTAATTAAACCTAGCTGGAAAGTCATCACCTTGTTAATGTTGCCGGAGGCTGATTCTACAAGACGGTTAACGCCGGCCGGACACGCCCATCTTCCTCGTCTGCTTCGCTGGTCGGGTCGCCCAAAGGACTAAAGACGAAAGACGACAGATGACAGACGCTGGTCGAAAGACGCTGGTCGAAAGACTCTCGTTCCGGGTGTTATGCTGGCCTATATCAAGCGCGTGGTTCTGTGGCCCCGCTCAGTGACCGGTGGAGGAGATTTCTGCAACTGTCTTGTTTCGCAAGGATCGACGACCAAATGGTGGCGTTGCAATCCCGCTCGTTTCCAGGTTTAATGTTTGAAGGTGTGATCAGGCAAGCCGTTCAGATAAGGCCTGAACACACCATAACATGCCACTCAGGTTCAGATGTCGTACGTTCGATACCGAATGTTTCTAGTTGCACTTGAGGGGAAGGGGTGAATACTAGGTAGTTTTTATCCCCACTCCAGATGGAGCCTGGTGAAAATCCTTAAACGATGCATTTTCAAACACTTAAGATTTGTGAGACGTTGTAAATACTATTTCAAGCAGAAACATTTTTTTTAGTATATTCGAGGTTTCTTCACATTTTTAAATCAAACCTTTCAAAATTAACCCCAATGTATTACGTGCTTGCTTGTTTCCTAAATAAGTCGTGTATCACAATAGTTTTGTTTTTGTGTTGACATAAACAAACCTTTGTTTTGGTTGAATTGAACGTTTACTAGTACTTTACTTATAAATTATAATATTTCATTCAAAAATAATTTGAATAAAACAGAGAGGAAATAGGTGTGTTGGTAATGCCTAGTAAAAATTCAGTGCACTATCCCTTTGATGTAATTTTCTCAACTCGGTTAAACTTTGTTTGAATGAGGCGGAGGAATATTCTGAAGTTGAACTTTCGCAGGAAAATAAGATGGGAATAACTAGTGAGAATACTTTTTATGCAGAATGTTATTAAAATGAGTATGCGCAAATGCAGTGCGATGTCCCTTTCGTGCAAATTTTCTAGATCTCGTTAAGCTTTCATTTTAAGAGACGGAGGACTATTTTGAAAAATGAACTTAATAAGCAGGGCCTCAGAAAAGTTCAATTAACCGCGAATGGACTTTAGCAGCCTGTCTATTCAGCACTATGAAAAAAAACTTGGCATGGAGGAATTCTTGAAACACACACTCAAGAATAAAATTGAAACTACATGATAAATTTATATAGTTTTTATTTTATTGAATACATAGTTCAATCACGAAAACCATCACATGCAGCAATAGTTGATACAATCAATAGTTTTCGAATAAAAAATTGGCGACTGTTTTACAAAACACTAAATTAGTAGACAATCAAGAACAATAGTTTTAAATTTTATAACATTTTATAATGTAAATAAAATTAACACAAAACCTGTCTTAATTATAAATGAATTTCATTTTCTTGGAGACTCGTGTTATCAAATTTTGCTAAAAATTTTAAATCGCAATATCTGAATTCAAATACCGTAGATTTGTAGTTAATGTTATTTTGCTATTTCCAAGAAAATTATTTTGGCATATTTACTGATTTTGGGTTTTAGAGTCCTAATATTTTTGCAAAATTTTGGCCATTACTAAATCGTAATCTATAGTGTATCAAATATTCCTTTATATGATAGTTGGCAGCATTAAAATATATTGTCAGTAAGTTTACCCTCGTCAAATTATATCAAGTATATCAAAGTATGTTCTTGATTTTATGGCTTGGGAATTCGTGCGCTGCGAGACATCTCAATAGCCCCTAATGACTTAATTGAAAGACTCTTGAAATGTTTGTGTTTAATTACGATTTTTAAGGCCCTTTCTACAATCGGATACGTATCACGGAAGCTGAGTACGAAACACATACGCTTTTCAATCTACAATTTGACGCATGCGTACGCGGATAGCGTACGCATATATGTAAGAAAGCTGGGGAAACTCCCAACTCTTCCGTAACTGTGAATTCATGTTGCCAATAGGAATCGACTGTTTGGTTTATTGACATACGTCTTCATCACCACTGTGGTTTACAATTAAACAACGGGGTTGATTTTATNGGGGGTGGATTTTATGTGGAAATTATTATTTAAGTTTTAATAAACACGCTTGTATGGTTTGGCAATATTGTTCATACAATAATAAACATAGTCTAAATATTA
>NQII01013182.1:5875-18891 GCA_002778355.1 Clitarchus hookeri
GAGAAGCCCACTCAACCACGAATTCGCCCAGTAAATCCGAGTAACCAAACTATCACAGTACCGCACCTCTCAAGTGTTGATGTTGTGTATTTGTGAATATATATATACGAGACAATATATTCGTACTTCAAAATACAACAGTGATAGTCTACCTCATTACAATCCTCGCAACCCCCACGCACTTTATAGTCGGTGCCTGGGGGGGGACATTAACTCTGACCATATAAGCCACCATGTATTCAACAGTGTACCAAAGCGAGATGAGTTAATTTCGCGCCCAGCTGTGGGGCGTATTTCAAGTTAATTTACTACCCAATGTGAGGCCTAGATAAGCCTGCAGTAATATACCTCAAGTTCAATTAACCGCCTATCATGAGGCCCAGTATAACAGGAATAAACTCACGCGAGCTGCGTCAAATTAATTTGGCGCACAACTGTGGGGCCTAAATACATCAAGTTAAATCGGCTCCCAACTGTGGGACATACACAGCCTAGCGTCAAGTACTACTGTGGAGTCCTCTTGTGAGCCACTTGTGTGGAGTGCGTCCTTTTTAATGGCGATTAATGTGCCACCACCTGTTCTTCCTTACCAGTTTGTTCTGTAGATAAGATATTTGGGAGGTTAAACCTTGTTGGATAGTTTATTTTCTGTGATAAGTGCAACATCTATGGTTTCGACTTCAATTTCTTCTTCGTCTGTTCAACTTCCATTGTTAATTTCTTCTGTTTGCTTTTCTTTTCTTCTTTCTTGGTATGCATTCTGTATGGCACTGTCGGGCTTCTTTTCTTGTTCGCTTTGTTGTGTTTGCTGGCTTTCTTTGGCGAATATAGAGTTTTCATTACTCCCAGAAGTACTACACTTTCTTGCCCTTGGAGGTAGATTGGGCATCTGCTTTCTTTTCATTTTGAGTATAGTGTGAATAACACTTTTAAATTCCTTGGTTTTGAGAAAACAGAATGCTTCTCGAGTGTTGTTCATTAGTGTTTCTTCTTTGGTAGTAGTCTGTTCGACTAGAGGTGAGAATTCAGTTTTTCCTTCTTCATTGTTTTGGTTTTGATTTTGGTTCTGTCTGTGCGTCCAGTTCAGTCGGAGATGTGGTAGGCTCTTGATTGCCTGCTCTGAAGTGTCTTGCTGTTCGAATCTTGTGTTTTGTCCTTTTTGTTTCCGGTTTTGTGTGTCACGTTTATTAATTTCTTCTTGCCATTCCGTGCAGTTTCTGTCCCCTGCAGTGTGTGGTTCGCCACAATTTGCACATTTTAGTGGAACGTTTGTGTCAATATTCCTTGTTCCTTGGGCAGAGTTGGCTGTGGTGATTTCCAGCACATTTAACACATTTTTCTTGTTGCCCACAGCAGCTGCTGTGGTGACCGAATCCCTGACACTTGTAGCGTTGCAGGGGCTTTTTCTCCTTGTGGTGTGGCTCAATTGTCTCTCGAATTCCTGCAATGTTTTTAAGGTAGATTTTCCTTTTGATGAAGGGGGGCTTTAATTAAATAAAGTAGCATGGGCCTCATTTCTTGTGATTCTGTTTTATTTTTCATTTGTTTTATGCTGATGGTTTCAATGCCCTCATCTTTGAGGATTTCTTCCAGTTCTTGCTCACTTACTATGGGTATGGAGTCCCGTAGCACTCTTGTTGAAGATTGTAGGTCTTGGTTTGAAAGTGTAATGTGGAAAATTTCCTTGTTTCAAAATTTATATGAATGTATTATCATCTTCATTCATTGTATTGATTTTTCCTCTTACCTTCTTTTAAATCAGTGCCGCTTTGTTGTTTGTTATCTGTGATACTTATTTGTTTTGCTGTTTTTTGGGAAATTGTCATGGCTGGTAATTATTATTGGTGGTAGTTTTATTTTTTCAACTGAGTTGTCTTCCTCCCTTATTTGTTTGTCCTTCCTGGCAGTGTTGCGCTCAGTGAGTTTGGGGGTTTGTTTGTGATCTTGTTTTTTGTTATTTTCCCCTTGTTTCCTGTTGCTGGGGTCCACTGTGTCTTCGCCAGTGTCTAAATTCTGTGGTTGTGCTGTTGTCAGAATGCCTTGGAAGTGCTGTGGATTTTGCTTTGGGATCGCGTGTATCACTCCAGAGACCCCCAGGGCGCGGAGGGGCTAGTCACACGGAGGGTGTCTCACCTGGAGTGAGGTCCGACTCAGACTGAGCTATGTCTGAACTCTACCTGCCTGATGTTTACCTTGAGAAGCCACTGACCCAGGTCGGGCTATGACCTCGACTGCTCTGTTGAAGTTGTTGACTGGTGCACCCCCTTTGTTAGCTCGGCAGGGTTACCCAGGGGCGTTTGTGCTGCTGTTGTTGCTGCCTTGAATTGTTGTTCATTTCTCCCTAGGATGCTTGTTCCCTGCTACTGGCTTCCCTACTGTTGCTGTTTCTGTTGCTAGCTTCCCTGCACTGTGTTAGATGAACAATAGTAATTTTGTTGCTTTTCAGATTTTGTTTACCCAACAAAATATTTTTTTTTGGGAAGGTGACAATAAAAAAGGAAAATTAAATTATGAGTATCCGGCAGGATACCTAAATGAACTTCAAACTCTCATATATCACGAACCATTTAACTGATTTTAATGATCGATAACTCGTTGATTTTCGCTTAAAAGTCCCTACAAACTGAGTTTAAAATGGATCCAATTTATTTAGAAATTAAAAATAATATAACCCAAATTATTAAAATTGTTGCAAAACTTAGCTAATTTCGGATAAACATTATACAAACACCGGAAAATCCTTACTCCCACACAAAGGAACCTCATGAGCATTCTGAAATACTTTCCAAATTGTTCCAGAGAAATCTAAAAATGTAAAAAATAAACAAATTGGTCCACCTGCGGGAAAAAATTTTTTGTAAGTACGAACAACTTTTTCACAAAAATATGTAAATGCTGGTATTAAACTTTTCGGAACTGTATTTCTTAAAATCTCTGTGTGTCCATAATTCGTCATTGTTTTTTACTTTCAGGATAACCCAAAATAACATTCCTAACACAGAAACAGGAAACACCACATTCACCAGATACATTTAAATTAAAAGAACACCCCCGAAAACTATAGGAATATGCGATACTTATCGCACATTCTGACAAAATCGAGACAAGAGAAAAGGAAAATTAGAATATGAGTGACCGACGGGAAACCTCAATGAACTTCAAACTCTCGTATCTCGCGAACCATTTAACCGATTTTAATGACCGACAAATCGTTGTATTCCTCTTACAATTCTCTACAAATTGAGGTCTAAATGGATCTGTTTAAGAAAGAAATTTCTAAGAAATTAATCGAAATTCTCAAAAATAACATGCTATCGCTGTTTCTCAAAATAAACGAAATTACTACCTTGTTGGAAACCTTCTATCGAAAATTTCGTAAGACCAATTACGAAAACGTTCGTTAAAAATGTGTAGCAATCTGCCAAATATTGCGTGGAACCACAGACAAAGCAGTCGTGGAAGATTGCATGGAATATTCCAGTGAAGCTTCCATCATTGCACGTGGGCCTAGCTCGAAGACTGGAGTTAAGGTGGAAGATAGCAAGTCACCGAGGCGACCCGCCAGGAGTGTTCTGTATTGTGCATGGACGAGAGGAAAATAAAAGTATAGCAGAAGCATTTCAAGGCCAGGCAGTATCCTCCAGGAGGGATGAGTGTATCAGGTCGGTGCTCTCTGCCCCGAGCAGCTGGCAGACTGCCAACCCAGAGCCTCCACGTCGAGTCATTTTAAAGTATGGACGAGATAAAGCGTTCGAATTCTTGGTTTTATTGCGACGTCAATGTTTGAGGTATTACCTTGTATTATGATACTTCAACACACGATATTTAAAGCTAATTTATCTACATAATCTTCAGTGTTTATTTACAGAGACGTAACACATGTCAGTCAAAGCGTAACATATGGAAGATTGTTGGATAATTAAAACATTATGTCGACATTTCTATGAAAGTGATTAATAATCCGCTCTCAGTCAAATATTTTCGCGGAGGTGTACTGAAGTATAGGTGATTAACATTCAATCGCAGTAAAGGATTACTATTTTCACTGATACCTCGTTTTGTTTTCATGAAATTTCCTGTTCTCTCAATTACATTTGCCACTGCAATCATTCTAAAGAGTGCACAAATAAAACAAACAATAACGTAACACGTATAATTTAGTAACTCCGACCGGTTTATTGGTAACAAGCTTCTTATTACAGTTCCGTTTTTCAAACCCAAAACTGAGCTTAATGGCGGATTTTCCACGAATATAAAAAAGCGGAAACTATTATTGCCCGAATGTTTTCTTACGGTTCTCTATTAACGGTTCCTCTTTTTTTTAAATCTTTCCTTGCATTTTATGCTCACGTTTCAATTATGTATTTCATTCAAGGCTGTTCATAGCAAAGTGAGCATTTTTGAAATCAACCTTTAAAAAATGTCACTGTCCCCATATACATATATATTAACGGGAACACTGGCAGTCATGCGCCCAGCAAAGTTGGTAACGATAGAGGGGAAAGTAGTTCCGTGCCAAAACGTTGAATTAAAAGTGTTCAGTAAACATCTGTGAAAACTAAAAGTATTTCTTCTGCTTTCAGTATTTCCCATGCATATTAGTGTAAGAATGAGCAAATTTGTAAATATATTACGTGTATAATAATTTCGAAGTTTCAATTCACCAAGGTATGAATACATAAATCGAGGAGACCCATGGCATATGGTTGAGGAATACAAAATGTGCATTCAAGTAGATCTTAAGCTGGGCTTTCAAAAGCGCTCATTTTACCGTGAAAAACCTTCCTACCTTTATATGTGAGGTTATAATGAGCAATCGGGAGTTGTTTTTTTCTGTGAAAAAATTGAGAAATTACAAGCGTCACTCTCCTACGCGATCCCTTTCCTTTTCAAGTAGGTACTTGGGGAGTAAAACTAGTAGCAACGATCTTAATCATCGCCTCATAAAAGATGTTTTGGTTTAGCGACAGGTCCTAAATATCGGCATAATTTCCTTCGCATCTCGCTTACTAGGAACATCTTCCTTGGCTAGACCACAGAGCGCACAGCCAATCTCCGTGTCCCGACATTGAACTGCTTTTCTGCCAATACGGCTAGCAAAAATTGCGTGAATTGGCTTTGAGGTTAGAATACTGTTTAGTAAACAAGTGCTTTGAGATATTTTTTATACTTCCTCCAACCAATTTGTAACGCAATTTGATTAAATTCAAATTGGTGAGAGTATTTTATTAATATAACATTGCTTGTCATTTAGAAATTAAGTTATTAAACAAACACGTTCATCACTGTTGATCATGTGACTGACAGTTGTGTTTCTTTGAGGTAGGTCAATGTTGGGTACATGCGCAGAAAACGAATAAGCGGTCTACCTCATATTTAGCCTATGGGTGACAGAGAGAGCCTTGTTGAAACACTTGAAGGTCCAAGTAGCAAAGTTCATGCTAGCTAATTTCAGTTTTTCGTGCAGCTTATCACGGCGAGAGTCAATATTTACTTCTGTGCAAGCTCTCTCTACAGCGTCCCAGGCGAGTCCGCGGTGAATCTCGCATATTAGCATCACTGTGCTAGACTCTTGTCTACATTGCGAACTCTCACCATTACACTCTGACGAACTCTTTGATCGATATTTTTAAACATACGTTCGATTGCCGAGTAAGGCATCAATTACAATATAAAGTTAGTTGAAACAGTTCCTCCGATAGTAGCCTTTATACACTAACAATAAGACTGAAATAACTATAGGTTGTTCAAGGTAAACCTAGCCTTTTTAAGAGCCCTGCTTAAGATGTACTTGTATGTCCGTTATGTATTCTTCCACCATATGTAAAATTAACATTTCCATGGGCCTGAGCTCTTTATTCTTACGCCGGTCAAGTGAAACTGTGAAATGGTAAGAAAAGTATATCTTTTCTTGTACTTATATGCATTTAAAAACAAAAAAAAATAAAGCTTTTTGGTATTCACGAATGTCTGTCCAACACTTTTAATTTGACGTTAAGACATGGAACTACTTTCCCTTCGATGTTATAGGCTGTTCACGGTAAAGTGAGCGCTTTTGAGGCTCCAGTTACTTTTTTTCCTTCCAGCGATTTTGTATACTTTAACAACCTTTTTTAAATAAATATTGACATGCAAGTAATAAACACAGTATGCATAGTATTCTATCGCACACTGAAGTTAACGTCTAAGGCTACAATAAAATATATTTATCGACTATTACTTCAAATGAGAGGACTTTCAAAAGTGCTCACTTTACCGTGAATAGCCTATATCAATTTTACTCGGCGCACGCCAGTCATAGTGGGTGTTAAAATACACGCAGGGAGGGGCAGTGACATTTTTCTAAGGTTGGTTTCGAAAGTGCTCAGTTAACCATGAACAGGCTATATCAGAAATAGTGCAATAACGCGGCTTCTCTTCCTTCCACAGTAATGAATACACTCCGAGACACTCAAGTGCTTGACGATAATGGTTAGAGCCACGTGTGTATCGTGAAAAAGATTTACGTGCAGGTCAGACTTCAATATCGCACCCACGCACTGACGACTCTCATTCGGTTACTGGCCTCGAGTCTTTGTGGTACGACAATTCCTTACTTGACTGGGCCAATCAGAGTTTAGTAACTCCGACACAATGTCGTGATTCGCGGACAGACACCCAAGAAGCTTGACAATTAAAATCATCCGATCACGAAAATGAACTTCAGCTGAAGTGTCTGGGGTATAATTAATTCTGACCTAAACAAAAAAAAAACCGGCGTCCCTAATTATAGATTATTAGGCTTCAAAAGATGAGCATTTATCTTGTTATAATTTTTGAAATCTGTTTTTCTCAACTCTTTCTGCCCTCACCTTATGATCTCAGGATACTCACAAATAATGACCACAACTATAGCACTATGTAAATGGCGCACCACTTAACCAATAGCTAATGATAGGAAACTTTCGCGAGTTCAATGACCTGTAGGCTAGAATCTACAGTCCGGTGTACACTCGAGCCTCAGATGCTTGCTCATTGGCTGCTGCCCCAGAGACTAGTCAGTGTTACTCTACACCTGGCAGCATGGGATTCGCTAATCGTGTCCTTGCAAGTCTGCTATTGGCTCAGAGGCGTCCAGAGCGCGTGTAATAAACTGTGATCCAATTGCAAAGGCGACTTAACTGTATACGTGTTTGGCGTCTATCTTGCCCCGAAATGAATTCGCGAAATTTTCCTATCCCTGCCAATAGCCATCCGTTAGCTGTTGCATAATCGCGGCACCAGCTAGTTATTTTTTTTGCTTCTTCGGTGCAGCCTGTACGCGGATGAACGACTGAATCATGTGCGCTGATACGGGTCATTCGTGCGCCGACAGTGTTAATATGACAAATAATTTTGCAAACGTGCGTTACAACGATTCCACACAACGCTTAAAAATGTATTCTATTCATCTCTGCCAATAACACACTTTCTTCCAGCGGTATTTAAACTTACTTGTTGAAGGCCGCGGTGGCGTAGCGACAAGAGGCTCACCTCCCATCAAGGTCAAGCAGGGTTCGGTTTCCGGTGACGTCGCTTCCGGAGTTTTGCACGTGGGAGCCGTGCCGGACGATGCCGCTGGTCGGCGGGTTTTCTCGGGGATCTCTCGTTTCCCCCACCCTTGCATTCACGCGCTGCTCCACACTCACCTCCCTTACCCTCGCCGGCTCCCAAGATCCAGATGTTGAAAGTTGCCTAAAACCTCTCCATTCCACTTCTTGTTCATTTTTGGCGACACGTTTCTCTACAGAAGTGCTATAGTACGTTCAAAGTCGAAACCAATCGTAATGGAAGCTTAGAACGAAGATGTGGCATATGGATTTAGATATTGCACGCACGTCGCCAACGAATGTTATTGGTGTGTTGGCAAACAGTGTTATAGTCTGTTCGCGGTATCTTCGCGCTTTTTTAATATAACCTTTGAAAAATCACCCCATTTACGATGAGTCATGTATCACAAGCGTTGTATACTTCTGTTAATATAAAAGTATCTTATTTTTGGTTAAATTGAACTTTTGCTTATAATTTATCTATAAATTGTAATATTTCATTTATAATCAATATGCATAAAACCAGAGAGAAAATAGGTGTGTTGGCAGTACCTAGTAGCAAACAGTTATCACGGGAAATAATATTAAAGTGAGTGTGCACACTGTTAGAAAAATTGTCAGTAAAATTACGGAAAATACCGGTTACAAATTATCCAGACATCTGAGTTAAATTACGGTCTCTTCGTTTTTTTTTTTAGTAACATTATCTCCGTAAATTTCACATAAATCTCTGTGAATTCACGGAACTTGTCCACAAACCTGCATGTTTGATTTTTAAAATATGCTCTTTACAAAAAGGGGTAGCTAAACAAAATTTACTTTCGTTGTGTGGGTGATTCACTGTGTATAAAAAGGCCTATAAAAATAAAAAATTTAATTCGGTGGCGGAATTTGAACTAGGAAAAAAAATTGGTAGTCCAACATATTATCCACTCACCTAACACGCTTCACAGGAAGTTACGCTGTAAACACGAAATTTGCATTGAATGATGCATGTACCTCTTAGAGTCTAGTCACGTTAGAGTGTGTGAGATTTTTTTTTATTTCAGGTTTACAAACAGGGGTAAGAAAAAGAGTTTTATTTTCGTAATGCATTTCACTGTGTATAACATGGAAATTTAAAGAAGTTTAAATAATTAGTGCTGTAGTGGTTATTTGAACACGAATCGAAAAATTAACAATATTTAACTCTAAAGACACATTCACACGAAGTATTTTGTAAATACGGATTTTACATGAAAGTGACGAACGCGCCTCTCTTAGTTTCAAGTCGTGTTAGAGCGCTTGTTATATTTGCTTTTTATGAAACGAGGGTACGAAAATATTGTTTTATTTTCATGTTGTGCGTGTTTCACTGTGTGTACAGAAGGTTTTGTCCTGTAGCGGAATTCGAACAAGAATCAACGAATTGGCACTCCATGAGTGGTTCGCCACCCACCTGCTACTTTTTCACACGAAGTAGTATTGTGTAGATGGGATTTTATACGCTTCAGGTATCATCTGCATTGTTCGTGTCTCAAAATCGAAGCCGTAAGAATACGAAGAGCTTCCGTATTTTATATTTACGGAGCTCATTTCCGTTAATCGTCATTACGAAGTGCCTTTCCGTAAATTAACTCTACATCTCCGTAAAAGTTTCCGTAAATCTACAGACATTTCTAACAGTGCACGAATGCGGCGCGCTGCCACTTTGGTGTAATTTCCTGGACTCGGTTAAGCTTTGTTTGCATGGGGCGTACGAATACCCTGGAAGTAGAACTTCAGCAGGGCTTCGAAAAAGATGAAAGTAACCACAAGTGGACTTTAGCATAAAAGTAAATATTATTATTATTACAGCTATAGTTTACACATANTATTATTATTATTATTATTACAGCTATAGTTTACACATAACCCTGTCCTACAGATCAGTGTTTCCTAACATTTTTCATTTCTGGGAAATCTAACTAAACCCTGCGAAAAATAGTAACTATAGTCCATTCACGGTCACTTCCAATTTTTCAGAAGCCCCGCTCAAGTTCTACTTTAACGCTATTCCTCCGCCTCGTGCAGACAAAGCTTTATAGAGTCTAGAAAATTACACCAATGGGACTACGCACCGTATTCGTGCGTACTGAGTGCAATCATATTTTGCATAAGAACTATTTCTTAAAAGGCATTACCAACATAGTTATTGTCTCTACGTTTTAATTTGTTTATAATAAAAAAAAGTTAATTTATAGTTAAAATGGCAACTAAACCAAAAATAAGGTACTTATATGTTAAAGCAAGTATAAAACGCTTGTGGTCCTATATGGCGCGTTTAGGAAGCAACTGCGAGCCTCATACACTGAGTGATTTTTCAAAGGTTTGTTTCGAAAAGTGTGAAGAAAACGTGAATAGGCTATATTAATTTTATGGATATTTTAAATTAGTACTTTAAAGTTGCCAAAACAAATGAAAATCCGCAAGTTTTGAATGAAATATTAAAACTGTATTTATTTAAGAATATACACAGAAAAGTGCCAATATACATTTCGTGCACCATTTGAGACAGTAAAAACGATATAATCGAGTTTTAACGGTTTTTGCGAAATATTCTAGAGATTTTCGCGGAATAACGTGTGGTTCACGAAACCCCCGCTCTAAGAATCACTGCTCTAGTAGACAGTCAATGTAGAGTCAACCTGAATCAATATTCAAAACCGTTTCTCGAAGAAATGGTTTGTTTAGTCCTAGGAACGAGCCTGCCCAATGTCCCTAGTGACGTCTGCGGCCCCCTCCCTGTGAAACGCGAGCCGTGTGCGAGGTATGTCGATACAGGATGCGCGAGGTATGTCGATACAGGATGTGCGCAGTATGTCGATACAGGATGTGCGCAGTATGTCGATACAGGCTGTGCGAGGTATGTCGATACAGGCTGTGTGAGGTATGTTGATATAAGATGCGCGAGGTATGTCGATACAGGATGCGCGAGGTATGTCGATACAGGATGCGCGAGGTATGTCGATACAGGTGTGCGAGGTATATCGATACAGGAGGAACAAGCCCGGGCGGCCAGCTGCAATGTGACCAGCGGCGGCGTGCGCACAGGGAGGGAAAGGTTCCTCTACGCAGCTCACTCTCTCAACAAGACGGTACGTTAACCCTTCGAGGACAGCACATATGTACCGACACAGAGGACAAGGTTCAAGTTAGCTGTCTATATTCTCCACTAAAGCAATTATAATTTGTGTTGGTTTCTGTATTTCCACTTACCATCGTCCTACTGGCCCTGACACGTTTGTTATTCGCTGTCCGTCGGCCAGTGAAGTCGCGCGGTAACTGTGCACCAAACAATATGTCGCAACACATGTAACCGGTTTTACAAAAGTGCTAGGTTTGTCTTCAAGAGCAAAGGAATTTCCATATAATTGTAGCCCCGAGTATACAGTGCATAATCCTCAAAGGGTCAAAGGCCATTGCACACGATCAAATATTTTATTGAATTCAACCAACTTAATTTTACTTATTGAATACAGCGAGTGTTCCCATGCACTTCAACGGGTTGAATTCAATAGAAATTGAATTATTATTTCAAAGTTTTGAAAGGCTTTACTTACAAACATGAAGCTGTTTTCGATAATATTGAAATGGCAAATAAAAGATTTTTCTAAAATATTTCAGTTAAAAAATATATAATCACGCTCAGTAACATTTTCTAACATCTAAAAACCGTATACTACTCAAGAATAATTTGTTAAAATAAAAACTAAAATTTTTTCATAGATGATATATTTAGTTTGCATAAAATAAATATATGCAAATATTATTATAGCTTAAATGCGCATAAATCAATGTATTGAGACACTGTACTTTATATTTACCTACTGTTTTAATAATTCGGAGTGCTAGTTGAACAATTGGATTCAATAAAATATAGCACATGTTCTTAACGAAAATCTTTGGATGAATTTCGGTCGTTCAGTGGCTTGGAAGACAAAATGGCCATGATTATGACGTCCAAGTGACGTCGCACAGTATTCACTGTAAAAAAAAAACGTTCAATTATAGTTTTTAGTATCTAACTAAACTTTCTAAATATTACGATACAAAATAATAAATTCCTCAGATCATCGAAATAATGGTTTAACCCTCTAAATAACACTAACTAAATTTATCACAAAGGATATTGCTGAACTATTGTAATTACAATACAGTGTTATCATTGCCATTGATGCATTGATCGAACAAACATTTTGCTGGCGGTAAACCTACCAATGGTTCATATTCAACGATAATTTTTTTTTGCGGCAATAAAACATGTGTTGCAACAACTAAAGTGTTTTTAGAGTGTTCAGGGAATTGAAACCAATCAAGAAAATTAGAAGTGAACTTTGGATTGGGAAGGTTAGCAGGTTACACAAAATTATCCTCAACTCCAAATACGAACTCTGAGAGATGATCCGTTACGGAAAATGAGGTAGAAAAAAACAATACGACCTGTGACATAACGTAATTTTTAAGAGCGCGCTGGCCACCAAATAATTGATTGTTTTATACTTGTAGGAAATAACGTCCAACTTTAGGCATTACTTGTAAGTGCATTCCAAATGCAGCCTATGGTGAGAATATAGAGGTGGAGTATTCATGCGAACTGCGAAGTAACCAGTCTCGTTCGCCAACATTTAAATGTCATAACCACGTGCGGTTTCGACTAAAACTAGCACACTATTTACTTAAATGAGTGCTTTGATACGCTAGCACACTAATTTTGAGTAAGCTGTAACGCAAATACGGTATAATCACGTTATAGCCAGTACACGGTTATTTCCTCCTTTTCTAAAGCCCTACCACAGATCTACTTCCAGGATATTTCTCCGCCTCAGGCAAACAAAGTTTAATTAATCTAGAAAATTACACCACATGGACAACACACCATATTCGTGAGCACTGAGTTTAATAATATTTTACATTATAACTATTTATTACTAGGCATTACCAACACACCTATTTTCTCCCTGTGTTTATTCATATTAAATATAAATGTATTACTATAATTTACACATAAAATATATGTAAAACTTCAATTGACACAAAAATAAGACACTATTATGATAACAGAAGTATAAAACGCCTGTGATACATGGCATGTTTAGCAAATAACCAAGCACGACGTACGTGGGGTGATTTTCCGAAGGTTTGATTAGAAAAATGTAAAGATACGGTGAACAGACTATACTCTGCGCCGTGCCACGATCCGGAGTCGGGCGGGGTTCCCACAGGAACGCAGACGCTACGCGGAGTGCGTTCTTAGGTAGGGGGAAAGGTGGGTTGCGGAGGGGACAGACCCGGCTGAGGGAAGTGAAAGCGGACGGGCAGGCAGGACCGAGGGAGATGCGCGGTTATCTCACGGTCAACCAGGTCGCTCCAGCCCCGGGCCAGCCACGACTCTACGCACGCTGCCCCCTGCCGCGTCCAGTTGGCCGC
>NQII01013183.1:0-13809 GCA_002778355.1 Clitarchus hookeri
AAACAAAATATTTCATTGCCCCTATACAAAAATTAATTTGATTGGCCAAACAAGTTCTGTTTGATTAAAAAAAAAACCCCTTTCTCAGTGTTTGATAATTCTAAAACTCCAAAAACTTTGCTACAGACATTAAAAATAATAAAATTATGAGGCTACCGTGTAAGGTCGTGAATATGTGAGCAATGTGACGTAACGACTGTACAAAAAGACAGTATCTCTGCGGGTAGAGACGACGAAGCCTTTGATAACGCTTTCAAGCAACAACCACATGCCTCCTTTCCATTTTCGCTTCAAATACCTAAAATATTTCCTTGCACAATGCAGTTTTTGTGCATTTAAACCCACCTCCTGACTACTTTCTCGTAATTAAGCGGCTGCACTGAGTAAGAAATTATAANTTCAAATACCTAAAATATTTCCTTGCACAATGCAGTTTTTGTGCATTTAAACCCACCTCCTGACTACTTTCTCGTAATTAAGCGGCTGCACTGAGTAAGAAATTATGAACAAATTGAAATACGCTACGATACGCTCTCGTCTATGAAGGCTACGAGAACACCGGATATTTTACTAAGTAAATGTGAATACTCTCACTGCAAGAAGGTGTCTCTGAGCGAGTAAACATTTGTTATTTCTGTAGTACTATACCCGATATATGTATTTCGTAACGGAGGACCAAGATTAAATAAAAGTAATAAAACTTAAAACAAAGAACTGAGGCAGTTATGGTTAACATGCGCCACTGATAATCGTTTATCTATGGACATTTTCCTGCTGAGAGAACTGTAAACAAAATACCAAGGAGTTTCTCCTGGACCTACTTAGAAGACGGGCTTTACATGTAGTTGCGCGTCCCAACGCGCCATTTGCGTGTTCAGTTCATGGTGTTTTCTTCCGCAGACGGAGTGCGAGAACAAAGGAGCAAACAATCTATCTTCGTACAAGCTGACAGGTCATAAGACGTCACAGCAAAGCGGCGAGGATTTCATTTTTTCGTCTTGTTTCGTCCTTCTCGTTCTCAGCCACACAGTTTCATAAAACTTACCCGACATTTCATCATTTCAGATCTCCACTTTGGACGGCGGGGTGGTTCTTTCCACAACGACGTTCTGTTGAAATATATTCTTATAAGACACAACAGTAACTTCGCTGGCTTTTATTCTCAACGTCAGTTGATCTACTACTTCTTCCTAAAATAACACAGAAGGTAAGTTTGCTGTTGAAACTGTGCAAGACATTTTCTTTTAAGCAACAAACAAATGTATATTTACTTTACGTAATAATAACAACCATGGTTCAGCACATTCATTCAATATCAATCTATTATATTGTTTAGAGATAAAACATTCTACCGTCACCTTCGAATTACAACGGCACAGGTACATCATATCACAGCAGAAGTTAATGCATAGCAAAGAAGAATCAAAATCTCATAAAAATGTGCGAAAGCCGACTTGATGCAAACAGTTTTATCAGAGTTTTGGAGGGGAAGGCATAAGCCATCATTAACATTAAATATGTTTCAACTGTTTTAGCATCGTTGTAGGGTTAGTTATCAAAATTATATTTTGCACAAAGGGAGTATGCGGTATTTCAACGGGAATAGTTTCCTCAATGAAATAACGTTCAATTCATGTAATTCCTTTACTAAGTATAACTCTTTTTACATCACGAATTTCAAGGTGGTCTAGAGAGATAACTAGAGTCCTATATTTCCAGCTACAAGCACTATTGCTGGTTCCAGTCTAGATGGGAAACGGTATTCTGGGTAACGTATTATAAACTTTATTATAACAGTCGGACTTTAAATAGCAGGATTTTTTTAAAGTCAGAAACAGCAGTGCTTCTCTAGGACTTTATTTGTATTTCGTAATGTAACATAAATTAAAATATTTTTCCTCGCAGCTTAGTTTTGAAGAAGAAGAGAACAACATTAGGTGGCGTGTGAATGTGAGTCCTATTTTAAAGCGTTCAAATTTTTTTTAACAAAAATTAATGGCTTAATCTTATATATACACTGTAACGCAGCCTATTTAGTTTGAAGGCAGTGTTAAGTTTCGTAAGTCTAACAAAGAATTTGGATTTTCGTTTGCCAAATTTTCTTGTGGTTGAAGAAGGAAACAATCTGGGCTGTAAGGGTGAGTACAGATTGACGGATCCAAATTTGAAGAATGAAAAACAAAAAATCAAAATTAGTTACGTATTATTTAAAGCTGTTTAGTGTGTAACATGTAAATTCTCCAAACACACAAGTACGGTATTTCATATATTCCGAAGTATTCTTAAAATGTACGGTCACGCCATACCGTTCTTGGGAGTATCAGACTCATGTGTGAATTTAGGGGAAGGCAAGGCACCTATGTTAGAATACATACAATTGGGGAAAGGCAGGATAAAGTCGACAGTGCGGGTAAAATTGCCATCAGATGTTACTCCGCTGGAGAGTGCTGCAGTCTGCTGGCGAGGATAGGAAACAGTTAAGAGAGAAGCCATTAGTGTTCTGAGAGCATCAGATTCTTTCAAGTTATTGGTGTTATTAAAGTTGACGTGGTTTTGTTCATGCCTGATGTAAAGAAATAAGTAGTAGGTTTATAATTTATTACTAGGGCCAGTGACTTTTCGCGTAAAAAACGGAGCACACAATATACTTCAATACTACATACACACCACAGCTGCTGTTATACATCTATTGGCTGCTGGTGCAGTGTCCGTCTTTAACCAAGCTACTCAGGACTAAGTAACTCCGACACTGAACCTTCGTGATTCGTGCGCAAACTGTTAACACGGGCCAGAACATTTTTCAGCCTATCAAAGAAGCTGGACGACCCTGCAGTGCTTTGTACTCTATCTTGTCTCGAAATCTTTTCGCGAACTATCACTGCCCCTATGTATTACTATAACCTCATTAAAAGATTATTTTTTATGCTTTATAAGCACGTGTCATAAAATTCAGTAGATTATTCAGTTTTTTTTTTAGACAAGGTGATTGTACTCGCGCCCAAGAGATCAAAGTGGCCAGCCACCGGTTAGAAATAAACCGATTGAAACATTCACCACTTGAGAGTGCAATGATTGCAGTTAGCAAAAGGAGAGGTAATACTATTCGGCATGAAAAGTAAGACTAGGAACAGCACCATCTCTTATAGCACACATCAGTAATAATAGGCGAAATGTATACGGCCTCCAGGATGTGGAAACTGTTAAAGGCGAATAACGTAAGTGCCCTGTCAGTGGCTACTTTGCTCGACATAGCAGGGCAAAGTAATCATTAGGGAAACGATTTTTTTCAATAAGATAAAAATATTAATTCAAAATACTTAAAAAATAATATATTTAAGTTGTTTACACAATAACTATATTAAATGAAGGATGATTTTATATTTTTGTTTTACTTACAGCAGACGATTTAAATATAATTATACTTTAGAGTGGCCTCTTTACCCTGTTCTCCCCTACTCTTCAGATTTGATAACTATACAATGCCGAGTTTTTTGGCTGACCTTGAAACAACCCAAGAACAACATTTAATGAAAAATGCTATGCATTTTCTGCCACGTAATAATTTTCCCAGTTCGGCAGTTTCGTCTGCTCATAGCACAATGTCTTGCAATAAGGATTTCTTTTGCAGCTTGTGTTTTATCACAATTTAGCCTCATGAATTTATGTTGTTAGGCTTGATAATAAACTAAATAGTTATAATTAAAAATAAGAAATATATTGTTTTAGAATTTAGAGAACGGAAATCATAGTAAATACGTTAATTGCACATTCGCAATTATTATTATTTCTTAATTTGCATACGATGACGTCTAGTTTTGAAACAATTATCCCAGTTTAGTCGTTTTTACTATGATTCACCTGCAGAAATAATTGAATAATTTTTTTCAGGCTTACTTTTAAGTTTTTCGATCACATTCAAGTGACATACTATATATTTAGTTTTATGTATGTTCTCCAGACCTTCTCTTGTGAATATTTTATTCGTCCCTCAAATTTATGATTCAGTCTTTAAATATGCCTGATTCGTTTACCCTACCTGTCAAATTTTCTGCAATGTTAGTATTTTATTAAATATTAATTTTAACATTTCTAAGTTTTAATTTTCCTCTGCCCATTCGATCCCTAACTTCACCCTATATATGCCTACATTAAATACATCTCAAGCTGTATTGTATAGACATTCTCCCCGTAATATAATATTGCAAAATTATTCCATATAATAAAATTTGTATTTTTAAAGTGAGAAGTGAATGAGAGCTTTTATGCTTGCTAGTTATCTATTTAAGATCTTTTTACCATTCATATATTATTTCGTTCTCAACAGTTTGAATTCTTTTAATTCTTCAAAAATAGTTTACCTTCAGTTGTGTGAATTTTTCTTGTTTCAATGAAAACATACATTTTCACCTTCTACAAGTTCAATTTTTCATAACTTGTGGCAGTAAAGTAAGCACCATCGTAAAGCTGGTGCCTTTATGAGTGTCCAATAATGTTTGTTCTTTACAACCACGTAGATATAATGAAAAAGCATCTTAAGTTTAGTGCAATACGGGCATATTAGTACGTGATACTTAAGCTTTTTTTAAGGTTTACCAAGTAACGAGGTACGCAGTTCATACTGAGATTTTAATATCTGTGTAAGGTCGTTGTAGTTTTATTAACTTAATTTTTTTTTATGTATGGCTTGAAATCTGATCTACAGACGACAGCCAGAAAGGTGCTACATCACACCTTTCTCATGATAGGGTACTTATGAACACAGATGCGTAATAGTCGTTTATACAGCGAACTCCAGATGCACACGCCAGCAACATGTCGGGTCGCGCTGTTCACCAATCTGCGGCTAGTAGCTTACACGCCAACATACATACGAGCGGTATATTCACACTTTATGAATAAGACCTTTGCAAAATCAGCCCCTGTAAGACGTGTTTGATTGTTTCTTAAATATGCCATGATCACAGGCGTTTTGTACTTCTCTTAACATAAAGTTATCTTTTTGTTTTGTTGAATTGAAATTTTATTCATGTTTTATCAATAAATTGCAATATTTCATTTCTGATAAATGCCTGGTAAGAAATTTAGTTCCCATGTTAACTGAATCGACTACACACAAAAACGGCGCGTTGTCCCTTTGGTTGAAGTTCCTAGACTTGGTTGAACTTTATTTGCACGAAGTGGATGTATAGCCCGGAAGTAGAACGTTAGCAGACCTTCAGAAGATTTGGAAGTCTCCGTGAATGAACTGTACAAATAACATCAAACGCAATCACAGTTTTGTTGGTTCCGACTCATAACAAAGCATTATACTGATCCGCGTACAGTTCCGAACAAAATATTTCCCCGTTGCAACTCGTGAAATTATATATTTAACTGAGACAGAAAGGGATAAAGCAGATTTCAAGGAGCCTCATTGGTGTCTGCATAAAATGAGAGTAGAAAGAAACAGTCTGGAAATAACTGCCCCTGCCATAATCGGCTGCACTGTCACTACCTCGCGGTCATAGCAGGCGATTAGGACGTGGCACTGCTTGGTGAAGACGATGTCACTGCACTACAGAAACGAGGCATTTCGGTGGACAGGGATAGTTGTTTGGACGGGTGAAGGTTTTCCAATTGTCGCTGTCATAACCACAAGTACTTAGCCTATTGCATATACAAAATCTTTCTATATATTTCAGTCAAAAATTAACATATTTTGGGGGTTGCAGATGTATATATATACCGGGTGAGTCACCTACGCCTACTTTTCTGTATCAGTGCAACCCGCACTAAGAAAAAACCTCACAAATTAATTGTAGCAGAACACCACGTGCACGTTGATTCGTTGTCGCCAGTACACAAAGCGGTGACGGATGGTGTTATGTCGGAAATGCCTGGAGAATAAGTCGTTTTTCAAAGAATGCACGTCTGTTTATTGTGATGGAACAGATTAATGCGATGTTTACCGAATACGTTGGTACGTGACGATTGCGTGCTTAGTAACACACATCTGCCTCACTTCAAGCCATTTTTTCTCTTCATGTGAGATAAAAATACAGTCACCGCTTACTGTATTGACGAAAAGAAATCAACGCTCACGTTCTGTTTTGTAGGGATTCTCTATTTTCGCGCAGCTGATTGGTGCAGGTTGACAACGCCGTCGAATTTTCAGCTAACAGACGAGGCGCCTTAACGAGCACTCAGACTTAAGGGGACTTGGCTACACAAGAGATAATTATTTTACAGCGGAGGAGATGTTGTGCTAGATGGGTAGTATAGTGAGCGGGTTGCATAGATACGGAAACACAGGTGCGGGCGACTCGCCCGGTGTATGTGTGTGTGTGTATATATATATATATATACATAACTTTAACAATCTCTTAAAAATCGGAGCCAATAATCATTGTGTTTCGTGGGTGGCGTAATCGATAAAAGCTGTTCATGGAATTGCGATATAGTTTCAACAACGAATTGCCATTGCCATATGTAAGAAATTTATCACAAAGCACCGATAATATATTTTCCTGTGTACAGTTAAGTTCATTTATTAATTTCCGGTGGATCGTTTTCGGTACTGGACACGATGACTGAAAGGGGTAACAAACGAATTTGGTTATATGGACTTAAGAATTGGTATTTTTCTGATAACTCTCGGGTTTTCTTTTTCATTGGGACTACTTACTATATTTGGTTTTCTAACGTATGCACTTCTATTAGTCCGGGTATCCGCAAGCGGCTTATATGTCAAGCTTACCAAAACTTCATTTTAAAAACCGTTAGTGGATGTGTTTTATATAATACATCAACACATGGACCTTTCTGGATTAGAGGCAGAACAAATTGCATAATTTTTCTTCTGTTTCTTTTCCTTTATTTATGTATTATAAAATTAACGATAATGAAATATTTTGCATTCTAAACCCAAATCAGCGATTTCAATTGTGAAACACTATTTATTAAATTCAGTTAATAAGTTATCAAAAACAGGAAAACCATTCTAATTAACTGAGAAACAGTCTCGCGGTGTTCATAAACAAGACATTAGACCTGCTTCAATCTTGAGTACTAATGTTAAAGATGGGGACTTCTATATTTTGTACTGTTTACTTACATAGAGAGATTTATTTATCGGTATTGACAAAACAAATCTGAAATAAAATAGTAAATTTTTGTAAAGGTAGTTTTGTTCGAAACTCTGCACACAACACGCAGAAAACTACCCTTTCGACGAGTAGGTACTCCACGTATAACTTGATTCCAATTTAAGTTTGTCAGTAGCGATTGAGTAAGATTTATTAACCAGATTGAGTAATATATATTAACTGCGGTAATTACTGCTTAGCCAATGTATGCACTTGAATCATTTTGCAAAGTTTAAAAGATTACGTTAAATGCGGGGCAGGTTCTACGCTAGTCAGTATAATTATAGTGGTTTGATTACCTTTAAAGGCTATTCACGGTAGAAGGAGCACTTTCAAAATCAACCTTTGTGAAATTGCACTGTCCCTAACTGTGGATAGTTTAACGGGCAAGCTGACTGACATGTGGCAAGTAAACTTGGGAAACTACGGAAAGGAGGGTAGTTCCATTGTTTCAACGTTGAATTAATAGTGTTAGGTAACCATATGTTAAAAATTAAATTATATCTTTCGCTTCCTGTTTCTTATTGCATATAAATGTACGAATAAGTAAATTTTTTTAATATTTCCTTTTCATATAATTCCACTGTTTCACTTCACCGACGCATGGATAAAGTGACGTAGGGCTTTCAAAAGTGCTCAGTTTACCGTGAACAGCTTTTACTTGTATGCACTTGTGCACACTTCCACCATATGTAAAATTAACAATGACGTGGACCTCATCACTTAATTCCTGCGCCGGTCAAGTGAACATGTGAAACTGTTAGAAAAGTAATTATTTTACAAATTTGCCAATTCTTATTCTTAAATGCATTAAAAATGCACAAACAAAAATAAATAATTTTAGTTTTTACAATAGGTTGCCTGAAACTTTAAATTTTACGTTAAGACTTAGGACTACTTTCTTTCCGTCGTCGCTAACCTTACTGTGCGCACGGAATTCATTGTAGCCGTTAAAATATATGCAGGAATGCGCAGTGACTTTTTTCAAATAATGATTTCAAAACTGCTCAGATAATCGTGAACAGCCTTTACCAGATCAAGCCGTTAAGTTATCGTCTCCAAGATCGATAAAATGTTGCATATGAAGGAAACTTATGGCCATTCCTGCACACAGCAACGAATCACTGGCCGGGTTTTCTCAGGTGACTTCCTTGCGAGTAATTTGATGTGCTAAAGATTCTGTAATTCTTTTTTTATGAGTGGTCAATTCTTATTAACACCGAGCATGCCGCACGTTGTTCACTTGTTACGAGAAACACGCTCGACTCAAGTACAACGCACGCGAAAATATTACGTGATTGCAACACTTGATCTCGTAATTAAATGTTAGACTTAATAGGTTAATGCTTGCTATTTATATACACATGTCACCTAGTAACGCTACGAAGCTGGTCTGAAGTAACGCGGAATTTTTGAATCAGTTAAAGTGAGCCACCTAGTAATGAACAAACTGTCAATGGAATCGTTTAAACTGATTTTCAGTACTGTAGTTACATCTTCGCCGTTTCCGGTGTAGACTGATAATGTTTTAGGGGAAAAAATATTTTAAGGGAGACATGTCCTTCCCTTATCCCTTCTCCCACCTTACAAACATGTGAGTGCTGATGTAAAATACAATACAACTAATGTGTTGAGTGGCCATAAAATTTCACATGGATAGCAAAATAAAACGCTCTACCACATATAAACACAGCTAAGAACACTTCTCTTTGCAGGAAAAAGTTTCGTAAGTTGTGTTGTGAGTGAGCGAGTGAGTGAAGAGATTTTGGCGGCTCTTAACATCAAGGTCTTGAGTGCCGATGAGGGTGAAGCGAGGTGAGGTATAAAGCAGCGCCGGAATGAAAGGGCGGGGGAAGCGGGAGATCCCCGAGAAAACCCGCCAGCCAGCGGCATCGTCCGGCACGATTCCCACACGCGAAAAGCTGGGAGCGACGCCGTCGTAAATCGAACCCGGTTCACCTAGGTGGGAGGTGAGTAGTCCATACACTACACCACCGCTGCCCCGTAAGTTGTATGTATTTACTCAAGTCTTAGTCTCGGCACTAAAAGTTTCATATTATTCCCTATAACGATACGTAGAACCTCGGAAGTGATGTATTGAAAACGTGGACCCCNGGCACTAAAAGTTTCATATTATTCCCTATAACGATACGTAGAACCTCGGAAGTGATGTATTGAAAACGTGGACCCCCCGATTTGTTTTCAAGCTATCTTTCTGAAAACAAATCTTGAGCTCGGAAGAAATATCGTTTCACTCTCGCCAGGGACGGCAGAAGAGGGGACATAAATCACATGCTTTTACCAATAGCCAAAAGTTTTCCTTTACTGGCGTGACTGGTGATATTCATGGTTGCTGCGTGTATTTTACATATTACGAAATTTCTTACACATTAAATTCTTAAAGGGTGTTATCAGTCACGCAAAGATTTTACAACAAAAACTTATTTAAAACCACTCTTTCACGCCTACTTTTCCAAGTCAGTTTTCTGTTGCCTGAAATATTGTAGAGTATCGTTGAAAACGTCAATTTAATTTCTGTATTCTACAATAAAGGTTGAATAAACGTAGCAACTGGAGAAAACGGCGAATGAAGAAAAGAGATAATTCAAAACAGAGTAGGTATACCTGTATAAGCTTTTGCAAATATTAAAGGAAAATATGTTTTACCACCAACGCTTGTTCGAGAGAATTTTACTGTCTCCTTCGACATAAAAATCTCGGTGTTTTGTCTGAATACTTTGAAAGTTTTTGTTCTTGCAAGGGTTGATTAAATCTTCATTTTTGTACCTGTGCCGGCGTGTGTATACATATATATACACACATATATAACAGAATTTAAGAGCCCTGCGAATGGAATACTCTGATCCCATTCGCAGGGCTCTTAAATTCTGTTTTCTCTTTTTTTGCTCTGCTTTGTTTCTGTGAGATAACACTTTTTATTTTTCCCACCTCAAGACAACGCCATACATTCTTGTCCGTTGCAGATAGCATTCCAAGGAGGTTGGCGAGGGAATTATTTTAAAATAAGGAACGATAACACAAGCATTTACGTTTTACGTAATGTTATATACAATAATGCAGTTCCAAGCTTCGTCGTTCGAAATGTTGGTGAGTGCATTGCAACAAGATAGCAGCGTTCGTCAAACCACTAAAACACCTAATTCGTTTTGAAACATCTCTTTTCACATGAACTTAACTACTCTAAATAATCAATACGTGACTTTAAAGAAAATGTCTGATAAAGACTGCTCACGGTAAAGTGAGCACTTGTGAAAACGCCCTCATTTGGAATAATAGTCAATCAATATGTTTTATTGTAGCTTTAGACGTTGACTTCCGAGTCCAGTGAAATATATACGGTGTTTTTATAACTTATATGGCAATATTAAAAAGTAGTGGAAGGATTAAAAAATGGCTCATAGGAAAAATATTACAAGGGCCTTAAAAGTTCACACTTTACCGTGAACAGCCTATAATAAGTATACAAAGATAAGTTCCACATAAAGTTTTGTCTGGTTAATTTTATTTTCGAGTTCATTTTTATATTGGCTGCAAGGGTCGTCTTCTATTAATTTAAACATATTGTTAATATAGGAATATACTGGCATTTTGGTTAAAATAAACTACTCCGGTTTTAAAATCACGGGTATTTCAAACACGGTTCATTAATCTACTTAAATAGGAAATATGTCCTATAATACAGAAACAACGCTGGGACGAGAACGTAAGTTATTCACGAAATTAATATAAAAGCAAACAAATTGTTATTGCTGCACAGCTTATGTTATCACTAGGGCCACCTGTGTTTCGCGAAAGGATTTACACTGTAAAAAGAAATACGAACATTTACACATACAAAGCTTTAGTAGTTTTACAATTTTGTAGCTGTATTTTTGGAAAACTACTAAGTTTGCAGCATGTGTAACTCTACAAAAATGTTTTTATGACTACGAAAAGGCTTGGAAATCTCTTTTCACAATACACGAATATATAGATTTATGATGTAGGAAGTTGGTGTTAGATAACACGTTTAAATGTATATGTTGTAAAAATACATCAACACAAAATACTAAATATCTTCATTTTGCATTTTATTACTGCTCTTTAATTGTACTAACACGCTGTTGTCATTGAAATAATACATGTTCCATAGTGCACTGTACAATGACAAAGTATATGTAAACTTAAATGAACAACTTAAGTGAAAATGCCATTATTATGAGCAAAGAATCAATTTACGTAAACTCAAGCCCAGTATATTTGAGAAGGCAGCCCAAATAGTTTTGTTTTATTGAACTACAGTGTGAAGTGATTGGTTTGAATAGCTCAGTTATCACACGATTACGAGGACCCACTCTTTATCACTTGTATAATTCAGCGAAAGTAAGCATGGCGGAGAATAAAAACGTGTTTTGAAAACGCCGAACGGTATTCGACACAACCAATTCTTGTATCTATCTCTTGGCTCCTATATCATAAGACCTTCAACATCTTATTATTCCAGGTAACTATCCCTATCAACCGTGAGTTTCTGGAAGTCTAGTAGGTACGACACCTTTCTACTACTTCGAGAGTCACGGGTTCGAATCACGTCAAAGTCAGAAAATTTTCATGTGGTGAAATGGACAAGAGTTGATCGTCCAAGAACGCAGTATATAATTAATAAATGTAAAGGGTGTGTATGTCGCGTAATTTGTGTGAGCAATTTAGTTAAAAACTGAAATTTTACTCATGCCATAGTGTAACATTACAAAAAAATTTAAATGGGTTTTTCTTTATAGTAGTACATGTTATTTGTCACAACAGATTGTTTTAATACAAGCTCAGTGGGTTGATTATTTAACTTGTTTAATGGCATTTTTATTGTGACACATAAATAAAACTCATGAACATGGTTAATGTAAAATTACACAGGTGTTGGTGCGAAATCTGCTGTCACATACATTCGGTGTAAAATAACACAATTATATTTTATAGTGTACGTGCAGGCTATAGCTGGTCTCCAGTATACTGCATGAACACTTTCATCATTCATTTTTGACAGCGTGTATTGTGAGAAGTCATTTTTCTTCCCTGATTGGGCTATTCAGAATTAAGTTACTCCATAACTGAACGTCTGTGACTTGCGGGCAGACGCCTAAGTCACGTGGCATTAATAATAATATAGTTTCGGAGTGGATCTGAACTTAAATCTTTTAGAGTACAACAAAGCGTGGAGTCTTCTTACGAAAAACCACACTCAACAATGACTAAAACGTTAAGCAAATCAGAAGATTAATTTCCCACAATCTGCGGTATTATTTTCGTTTATGCAGAATCATTTACATCACTTCATGCGAAGAAAGTGCGGCTAATTTCACTTTTACTCAATTTACACCGTCTTTATCCCCTTCTCATTGCACGCTTGCTAGGAAAATGATGGCCTGGCATGGTTTACTGCTTTGCAAAACACACATATTTTTTATCCACGTCCATTAATTATATCGAAACTGGCGTTGCTTTCAAGAAATAATCAACTCTCTCTTCTTTTTTTTCCGCCGTCTATTTGAAAATAGACCTGCCATCCTCCGCCGGCAAGTGGAAATATATATTTTTGTTACGCACAAGCATTTTCGCTCTTTTCGTCTCTAGCCGGCGGCCTCTCTGACCTCATTACTTTCCCAGAGTTTTCATTTAGGTGGCCGTCTTCTCTGAGGCTCGCCCGCGGGGCTTCCATTGGCTGCCGGCGAGGTGCCGTAACTTCCAACATTAGCTGTCCCGANTGTTTTGTCTGAATACTTTGAAAGTTTTTGTTCTTGCAAGGGTTGATTAAATCTTCATTTTTGTACCTGTGCCGGTGTGTGTATACATATATATATACACACATATATAACAGAATTTAAGAGCCCTGCGAATGGAATACTCTGCTCCGATTCGCAGGGCTCTTAAATTGTGTTTTCTCTTTGTTTGCTCTGCTTTGTTTCTGTGAGATAACGCTTTTTATTTTTCCCACCTCAAGACAACGCCATACATTCTTGTCCGTTGCAGATAGCATTCCAAGGAGGTTGGCGAGGGAATTATTTTAAAATAAGGAACGATAACACAAGCATTTACGTTTTACGTAATGTTATATACAATAATGCAGTTCCAAGCTTCGTCGTTCGAAATGTTGGTGAGTGCATTGCAACAAGATAGCAGCGTTCGTCAAACCACTAAAACACCTAATTCGTTTTGAAACATCTCTTTTCACATGAACTTAACTACTCTAAATAATCAATACGTGACTTTAAAGAAAATGTCTGATAAAGACTGCTCACGGTAAAGTGAGCACTTGTGAAAACGCCCTCATTTGGAATAAAAGTCAATCAATATGTTTTATTGTAGCTTTAGACGTTGACTTCCGAGTCCAGTGAAATATATACGGTGTTTTTATGACTTATATGGCAATATTAAAAAGTAGTGGAAGGATTAAAAAATGGCTCATAGGAAAAAAATTACAAGGGCCTTAAAAGTTCACACTTTACCGTGAACAGCCTATAATCAGTATACAAAGATAAGTTCCACATAAAGTTTTGTCTAGTTAATTTTATTTTCGAGTTCATTTTTATACTGGCTGCAAGGCTGTCTTCTATTAATTTAAACATATTGTTAATATAGGAATATACTGGCATTTTGGTTAAAATAAACTACTCCGGTTTTAAAATCA
>NQII01013184.1:2954-21403 GCA_002778355.1 Clitarchus hookeri
CTGGTGCCCAACATAAAATGCTAGAATTTATTTATGCATGTGAAATTTACTACATACTTAATTTAGATGACAAAAATTACTTTGTTTTAGAAAAACCTCAACTCCAGGAAACAGTTTGTCTCTCTGCAGTGCATTTGACAACATGGCACATCAGTCGGTAGTAAATGACAATTTTAACTAACTGAAAATTTCTCATTCTCATCTCGATTCTAGCAAGAAAATTTTTTCTTTCTCAAAAATTTATCAAAGCCCAGATATTCTTGCACATCCCTAATTCTAACCAAACTAAATGATGCATAATTAAACAAAACAAATGTGATAAAATTAAAATATACTGACCGAGTTCATATGTAATTAAATAAACCTGTGGGAAGATACGGTCTCACCACAGCAGTGTCAAAATTCCCACATAAACAAATCTAATTGCAGACCGTATTCAACAAACATTGCATACATCAGTCATTTTTTAACACCATGGGAATGCAAATAAATCACAAATAGTCTACAACTGGTGCAATTGATATTATTTGCAACCTGCAGCATTTTTTTTAATGTTCTTTTGATTACGCTTATTTTTCTCCTTACATGTTTACTGTACTTGTAGGTTGGCGACAATGAGAACTTATCACACAATCTTTAACACTGTAACAACAACCAATATATGATCTTGTTATTGTATACTGAATTTGGTAGAATGTTATAGACACAAGAAGAGGGGAATTTTACCAGTGTGATTATTATTGGAAACTATCGGTTGCGGGCTTGGTAAGTATTGTACGGGTTTGAGAACGGCTCGGCTAGTATTAAGCTAGCAAAAATCGTCGCAAATAAAATAAGTTGTGGCAATTTTAACTGAGGGATCGGACATGACTCGGCCAACAAAAGAACAGTAAACAAAAACATTACAATAAAATAATTTTTTTTTTCAGTTTCAAGAATTTAAGTTTTTAGTTTACAGTGAATATTTAATCATAAATTTATGCAAATAAGTTGTTTTTAACAACATATTTGAGCTGTGGGTTTAATCAAACATGTATTTTGAGGTTATGTATGTTATTTCTCAGGTCTAAAATCAAAGTCAGCATGCATTGTTTTCCAGCATGCTTCGAGAATGCATTGTATACAATACAAGGCTTTGTTTATGTGTACTAACATTTGCGCAAAAGGAAACAAATGAGCATTGATTTTTGCCATCCATTTAGAATTTTACAGTAGAGTTGCACTTGGTATTAGTATGCTGGTGTGTCGCAATTATTTCCATGTGGAGTGTTAAACATAATTACTGTGCGGATATAAGAGCGTTCGTAGAGTTTATACTCATGAGAATAACTGTAAATGTGTCCTACATGTGAGTTATCACCAAGGAGGTATATTTGCCACTTACATGGGCAAGTACAGTGTATTCAGCGTTGTTTGTTGTACTGTGTAGTATTGAATGTTACTGTGGGAATGGAAGGGCTTACTTACTGCCGGCTCCATCCAGTGTTAAATGCAGGAGACCTATTCAAATGATACCTAACTGCAGAATATGTTGCAGTTTTTACTATCGGTTAAATTACTGTGATCCTGTGTAAATATTTTCAAGTGTAGCTCCCTCGTACTGAAAAATACTGCTCAAGTGTAGCCAAACATTAGGCACCAAGCCATAGTCGCAGCTCCAGCAGGGAAATAAATCCCCGAAACAGTGGTTCAAGGCATGCTGACAGTTTTTTGTAGGTAGCAAGTTCAGAGTGCTTGAACATCCACAAAGTTTGGAATTTGCTTTAAAAAGAATAACAGGATGTGTGTGTGGCGATGTGCAATCAGCAAAAAACAGCTGTTGTGATTCAACAATCTTGAAGTCCCATGAAGTTAGGTTAAGTCTTTCTGCGTTTAGTGCAGTAAAGCCACCCGTTTGATAAATTATACATAACTTTTATGCACTTCACCCCAAAATTTCCCCAATCTTCATAACCCTCCATACTATTGCATTTGGTAGTATGTACTGTAACATTGTGACGCCCCTATTAAATTTGTGTTCAATGAGATTAGCAATGTTTCCAGAGATTTTTTTTTTTTTTTAAAGAAAAGCCACAATTCTTAAAATTTACCAAATGAAGTATTAATTACCTCAAAAGGTAAAGATGTACAATCTGTANAAAGAAAAGCCACAATTCTTAAAATTTACCAAATGAAGTATTAATTACCTCAAAAGGTAAAGATGTACAATCTGTAGGCATACGCTACATCCATTTGCAGTGAATAGTGATTAACGAACATGTGAATATTTGGCTTAGTGAGATAAGCTTCAGCTGTCCAGAGATACCCCAAACCACCCTGTTGCAATCTTCTATCCTCCCTTAACCAGTACGGCATCATCACGCCATCCTTCCTTGTAGCAAAGCAGATGCGAGTGTAGGGAGCCTTAAAGAGATGCGGTCACACCTAAACTGATTAAGAATGTCCCTTCCTCTTCCAAATATGCACACATTGCATTAAGACGNAAAGAGATGCGGTCACACCTAAACTGATTAAGAATGTCCCTTCCTCTTCCAAATATGCACACATTGCATTAAGACGGTGACACTAAACTTAAATGTAGTTTTTAAGCAATTTTCAGAAAATTTTCTATTTGTTTTTACACTGTGGTGTACCATTGGCAACATTACAACACCTACGTTTTATAGCTAGCAAAAATATTTTATAATAAATTTTTACACTTTTGAAATTTTTAGACAGTCCTCACGAGGTACCTTGCAAAACCATCTACTGCACACTGTTTCACAATGAAGAAAAATGTTCAGAAATTCTACTGCAGTTGGAAATGCTAACCAAACACTGTGGTTATTTCGATGTTTTAGATTGGCGTTAAGTATGAATTTACTACACAACAGATTATGGGTGTAAATAAAATCAATTAATTTCTTTTCCCGTAAACCCAACATACACTTGTTGCAATTGATGCTATGTAGTTATACGTACTCACATTTTAAATACTAGCACTGTCTGTCATTTTCGACACCTTCATATAACTTTGCTTAAGAAGCAATACTGCCCAAGTTCCATTTTCGTATCAAAGCATTGCACATCATTTTTTATCAATTAGTTAAATTACGTACAAGATAGTGCTTTCATCGCTATTAAAAACAATTTTGCACAATTACAAGCAGTATGGTTTGCAAGACAATACTGAAAATACTAAATATCTCTGAGGCATTCTTTCTTAAGTGATATGTGAATGAAAGTTGCAAAACAAATCCCTAAATGCATGTATGCTGGATATGGACAGAAACTACAAAAACACTTACCTTTCTTTCACACACTTGTGACACAAGACACCACCGTAGGCCCTCTTCACTGTCTTTTTCCTTCTGCACATGCGTGACCTTTCCATGGGTCTTGCCGGCTGGATGCCCCTCAACTTATCCTTGCACTGACCACATCTTGGGATCTTCTTAGGCTTCTTCAAGTACTGATAAACCAACTTCCCTCCTGGTGTACGAACTCTACAAAAAAACAACAGGATGTTTCAAGTCACTACTTCAATTTCTCTCATTTACACAATAATTCAAAACAGTAAAACTATNAAAAAAACAACAGGATGTTTCAAGTCACTACTTCAATTTCTCTCATTTACACAATAATTCAAAACAGTAAAACTATTTTCACTAGATGTGACAAAGATTTGCTGTAAAAAAAAACTGCATGAGAAAATCAATGTTCATACCAGCCTGCTCATTATAAAAAAGAATTAAGGATTAGACCAAAATTAAGTCGTTATGAATGTCTGTATTTTAAAACTAAAAATAAAATGCTCAGCCACGTAAAATTGTTACAAACGCAATGCTCCAAATCAAAATAAGCATGATCACTAACAACACTGCACTTAGGTTTCAAACTATTGCTATGTGATGCACAAAGGCCAGTTTAAATGTGCAAATGTATCAGCAGGCTACATCTGCTGTGTTGGAATGCAAATCTGAATGCTGAACACCAAAAGCATGTAGCATGTTTATACAGTAGCAATGATGTAATTAAGTCACACCTATCAGCAAATAAAAGATCGAAGCAAGATGGAATCCACTAAACAAAATACATTTCAATAATTGAAACGGCACGATGCATAGCATGAGATTGGAAAAAAATACTGGAAAGACACGTGGTTTGTAATGAAAGAGTGAGAAAAGATTTTGGCGACTTCCGCCGGGGTCTTGAGAGCCAATGAGAGAAAAGTGACGCGAGTATGGAGCAGCACNGAGAAAAGATTTTGGCGACTTCCGCCGGGGTCTTGAGAGCCAATGAGAGAAAAGTGACGCGAGTATGGAGCAGCACCGGAATGGAAGGGCGGGAGACAAAGAAGATCCCAGCGAAAACCTGCGTTCCAGCAGCATCGCCTGGTACAATTTTAACATGCAAAAATCAGCATTACAGGACTAAACAAAGCAGCCGAACTCCTCGTATATTATCTATTTTATTTTTGGCGTTCTGCTTATTTTTTCATTACATTGTCCTAAATATAAAACAGGTAGGCATGCAAAATACATTTATATAACTTTTGTGGGTCTACAATGTCTCCTTCAAAAAAGTCGCTATTCTTTACATTTACCATTAATTTTAAACAAATATGCTATTGGTATATTGACGATATAATTTGTAATTACAGCTGTGATGAGGTTAATTTCACCCAGTGGCTTGGGCATATATGTACCAACAGGTTAAAAAAGAGAAATTGGAGAAAATTTATCTACAAAATTCTGTAAATCTAAATCCTTTAATCAACATTTAAGTTCAAGCATTTTCTCCTGAAAATCATATGTGGTCGCAAATATTTTGCACTTTTTTCGCAGTGTGTTCCAATTCAGTTTTCGGTGCGCACCCAGTGCAGTCAATTGAAAAAAACGCCATTAGTTTTGTGTAGATTACTCACTTCTCTTTGTATGCTTTTTTTTTATAATGTGTAACTTGTTTGTTATTTGTCAGGCGTGCGAGTGATACATAACAAAATTCAGTAATTATTGAGAATAGGGGCTTTTCTGAAGGAAACACAGTACACCCACAAAAGTAACAAATGGGTTCTGCACAGCTTACCTTTTANTTTTCTGAAGGAAACACAGTACACCCACAAAAGTAACAAATGGGTTCTGCACAGCTTACCTTTTAAATATTGAGGGCGGCATAATGGTAAAATAAGTAGAAAGTACTAAATAAAATAGTTAAAATACGAGGAGTTCAGTCATCTATGTGGCTGGTGTTACTTGGACGTTTTAGTAGATCTTGGTGTTTTGAGAAGTGAGGTAAGGCGCAAGTCATGCAATACCCATTGTACCCACCGCGTACCTAGGCGAGTTAATTCATATACGTCCGGTATGTTTTACTGTTGGTTTAAAACTCTAAAATCCTAGATTGGAATAAAGTTGTACCCGCCAGGTACCTAGGTGTGTTAATTCAAATACGTTTGCTTATCTTTGACTGACACTGAACAAGGGGGAAAAAAAATGCTGAATACTTTAATTTGCCTGTAATTGTGTCTGATTTTTACTTCTATCGGGTAAGTTATGAAAAATGATATTTCTGGCAAATTAAAAGGAATACTTATACTAAATGTAGAAAATATGCAAAACACATTACACTTCAAAGAAACATACAGTAACAGACGGGCTTTTCTGTAACCCCCCCCCAAAAGTGGTATATTTCCACTCTACTAATTATGCAGAACACGAATATACTAGGGTCATTAACGTATGACTAATTTCTTAATATGTGCCCACCTAACCTAACCCCACGATGAGTGAATCATTATTTTACATTTTTAAACTAACCTAGGATGGTAATTATCTAGTGTCATGGCTTTTCTGAAGGAAACGTCCTTGACCAACGAAAGTGGCATTAATAGGTTCTGCACAGCTTACCTTTTTAATATTGAAGAGGGCTTGATGTTAAAATAAGTTGAACATATTTGAAAAATTTGTCAAAACTGTGAGCATTTCTGCCCCTATGTTTACGTCGGTCGCCATCTTTAATGGCCACGCATAGCTGTTTTTAACGCTACCTACAGGCTGTGGATATTCAGGAGGGCGTCATGTTAAAATAAATAGAACGTATTAAATAAAATAGTTAATAGTACGAGCGGCCCGCAACTTTTTTTTAAACGCATTAATATTTGGTGATTTTCGGCATCGTGCCATCACCTTATTGGCTGCAGGTCTTTGACGTCATCGAATTTCAGTTGCAGTTCAGATGCGAAACAGTGTGGTTGTGTTGTGGGCGCGACTTGTAATGTCCGAATTTGACAGATTTAAAAACTGGGAGTGCAATAACGAGTGCTTCTGTGCATAATATTCGCCTATGTGGCGGGTGTTACTTGTTTCTTTGAGTGAGGTAAGGTGTACAACAGTTGAATTGGCCAAGGACAGAGGAATTGTACTCGCTGCTACTAGAGGAGTTAATTAAATTTTTTATTCTTCTGCGTGTTTTACGAATCCTTTAAATCCCTAACATCCTAGATTTGACTAAATTTGTACATTAGTTTAAAACCCTAAAATCAGAGGTTAGTTTAAAACCCTACTTTCCTAGGTTAGATTAACACCCTACAATCCTAGATTAGTTTAAAAATGTAAAATAGTGATTCACTCATTGTGGGGTTAGGTTCTGTTAAGTTAGGTGGGCACATATTACGNTACACTAGATAATTACCCCTAGGGTTGTAGGGTTTTAAACTAACGTAGGGTTGTAGGATTTTAGGGATTTAAAGAAACCACAAAACACACCAAAAGAATATCAATTAACTCCCCTAGGCTAGTACAATTCCTCTGTCAACAAGCAATTCAACCTTACCTCACTCGACAAAACACCATGTACCACTAAAATACCACATACGCGAATATAACACCTGAAGCACTCGTTCATAGCCGAATATTACGCACTGAAGCACTAGTTAATAGGCTAATGTAACACTCAGAAGCACACGTCCTTGCTTTCTCAGTTTTAAATCCGTCGGATTGGAACATCACAACAGACGCCGGTAAATCAGAATGGCTACTAAGCTGTTTGAAAAATTGTCCATTAAATAACATGTGACGTGTCGCCGTGACGTAACAATATCTTCAAGCCAATAAGGTGACTGCAGGAATCATGACGTAACCAAACATAATAACGACCGAGGTAAACAAAGTGCAGAACTGGTTGTTTTAAAACTATTTTATTTAATACGTTCTACTTATTTTAACATGACCACCTTCTAAATATGAACTAGGTAAGCTGTGCAGAATCCATTAATGCTACCTTTGTTGGTCTAGGACGTTTCATTCAGAAAAACCGCTAAACTGGATAGTTACCAGATCCAGACACATTTAATTAAAATAAAAAATTGCTGTCTGTAAATAGCAAATCGGTTATAAACCTGAACGGCTAAATCACCACTCAAAATATTAACAGATGAAATAGATAATTTACGTGAGGCGTAGAAATTGAACTGGCTCATTTGTAGTTAAGAAAATAATATTCTTAGTATGTTCATAATTTGGTACGGCTTTAGAACATGACCTTTCATCTGCTGGCTTCTAGTTACTGTCCCGACCAAATTATACCCTTAAATTAATTTACAAGTCCAAATGTCACACTCTGTTACATATCAAATAATTCTGAAATCCAAATAGCACAAAAGTTTTTGCAGCACACATGTAAAGTCACGTAAGATCATACATACCACACGTATTTAATTCAACTAGACGGCACCAACACCTTTCCTACCATTGCGATGGGCTGTAATTACAAAATTAAAAGAATTCTTGCAGAAATTTTATGATGTACCGCTTGTCATAGCGCCAGAGGAGAGTGTGTCATTAGCAACGGGGTTCACCTGGGGGCGCTAATTAAAGATGGTGAAATTCCAAAAAACTGTCACTACCCGNCATATCAAATAATTCTGAAATCCAAATAGCACAAAAGTTTTTGCAGCACACATGTAAAGTCACGTAAGATCATACGTACCACACGTATTTAATTCAACTAGACGGCACCAACACCTTTCCTACCATTGCGATGGGCTGTAATTACAAAATTAAAAGAATTCTTGCAGAAATTTTATGATGTACCGCTTGTCATAGCGCCAGAGGAGTGTGTGTCATTAGCAACGGGGTTCACCTGGGGGCGCTAATTAAAGATGGTGAAATTCCAAAAAACTGTCACTACCCGNGTGTGTCATTAGCAACGGGGTTCACCTGGGGGCGCTAATTAAAGATGGTGAAATTCCAAAAAACTGTCACTACCCGATATGCCAGTATGGTCAATACTGTAATTTAATGCATTCATCCGTGGCCAAGACTGCTCGACTAAACCAGGTAAAGACAAAAAACGATGACAAAATAACTAGCACTGCCAAGATAATTGAGTTCAGTTCTCAAAACAAAATAATTGAAATAAGTAGAACTGTCAAAATATGTTAAATGTAACCAACCAAAATAAATAACGTGCCATTTACAAAATCCTGTATCAGCTGATGCACGAACAAATGAAAATTAATATTACGTTGGGTATTCGGACTGCACTGCTGACGCACATAAATTAATTAATATCTTTTATTTTACGTGTTCACAAACCAGCTATTATTAGTGTTACAAACTAAACTTCCTGCTAAAGTAGTAATTTATGAGTGTACAAAATGAAACTGATATTAAAGTGGTCCGTATTCAAATGAAATGCAACTTCAAACATTGGAAGATATTTTTATGTCATAACGCCACTCTCCACACCTTCCATACATGCTTGATATTAATTCCAAAAGTCTACAGAAATATCAGAGGGTATAGTTAAATAATTTGACGAAATATATCTCAAACTCTTGTTGTTTTGAACCAATAAAAGGAGAAAAGTGAACATTTATTTAGAGGGAATCAAGAGGCAGGTCAAAGTTCTGCTACTTGTTGACAAACCCTACCACCCAATCTGTTACAACACTCCCTTCCATGCTATCTGTCAGCCCGATCGCGAACTACAACCAGTTCTCCCGCAAACCCCAAATTTTTGTTGTTAGTTTTTCTGTACTAACAAAACAAAGAATATAGGGCGCGCATAAGTAGTTTTTAAGAATTATTACGTTATTCCACGCCACATATTTTTAACTCAAGCTGTTTAGTACCAGTAAAAGCAGAATAACTGTGCAACATACTGTTTGTTGGCGAATGAAAAGTGTAGTCAAGCAAGATTCCTGTATTACTTTTATTTCCAGTCATAACACAGAAATACAATTACTGTCTCGCAAATTCGATGGCTGTCATAAATAAAAAAATACGTAACCAATATTAAATCATTTGCAAGGTTTTCTGTTGTTATTTTTAAAACCTACAAATTTTTTAGACAGATGTCTATAAACACCTTAAAATTTGTTTAGCATTAAAACGGAAAGTGGATTAGCTGACAGCGTGTTGATGAAAAAAATATACAGCCACCACTTGACGCACCAGCTGATGGCAAAAGATACCTAAATTAAAAGTAAACATTGGCGCTACTTTCGCGGCACTGTCAAAATCTCGCCAGCCTATAAGACAGACCATAGATGCGCTGAGGGGCCTTCAAAAATTACGTTTGAAAATAAATAAACCTAAAACTCAAAAGAAATTAAAACAAACAAAATGCTTTAAATACAGAAATCGTTAGTTTCGATGTCATTGTGACATGCAAAGCCAAGAGAGCACGATTTTCTGTGGCTACCACCATTCGTTTTAAGAAACGCGTGTATGGCTGAGTTTTACGCAGTGTTAAAACACTTCACGGTGTATAAAATGTGAACACTGTAAAACATACCAATAACTTCAAAGTGTCGAGAATTTATTGAGTAAATTGCATCACACTACGTTTCTGCGTGTTGTACAATGATAAAAACTCGGCCAGACTCAACTCATACACACTCGTTATGTTGTTTACAGGCCTTTCTGATATGGTTATATATGTCATTAGAAGGATGGCTATTAGATAAAATGTAACTATAACCTGAATTCGTCACAGATTTACACAAATTTGCAATAGACACTTAAGTGCGACATTTTTCTGAGAATGCGTGATTTTACTTACATCCTCCTCCTGTTACTTTTTGTGTTGTACGACAAACGTCGCCTGTAAACTAGACGTTGCACCATTTTCTACTGAAACAGAAATAAAAAACTATACCACTAATTCCATATACACTCATTAAAATAAAAGGTTACAGTTGAAATTTCGAAACAATTACAAGAAAAAGTAAACAGATTATTCGGATGAAAAATAATTACAATAAATAAATACACACATGTACCCACTGCCTTTAACCGGAAGAAGGATCTTCAGGCACAGAACACACCATCATGCTCCTTCAGAGACCAAAGTCAGTATTCACAGATTTAACTTCGCCAGATTACAGTCATAAATAATAAGAATATCTACAATGAGGAAAAACCAAGACCTGTTAAGCAAATATTTATAAACATAACAAAATTTTCCAATTCCGGATATGTACAATTACATTCTTTTTTACGCGTAAAAATAGTGATATACACAATTACTCTACTAGACAAAATAATAATTTTCAATTATTTTCTTAAATACATTCACAATTTACATTAAATCTATACTTTGCTGAAAAAAAAAAACTGATTACAAAACTACCCAGGCAAATAAAGTTAATTAATAACTTACAGAAACTAAAAACAGCTATTAAATTATGATCTTTAAATAAAGGCTTCTATTCCGTAGAAGAATACTTAAATAAGGATGAATTAATATAACACAGAGATGAACTGATATTAGGAGACTAATTTAGTAACTTGTATTTTAGTCTAATGTGGACTTAACATTTTATACTATAATATTTGTTTGTATTAGAATTGTAATAACTGGTACTTCAGTATAATGAACACTTAACATATTTGTAGTGCTGTTTAAATTATGATGTAAGTAAATAAAACCATATTCTGTTATATTTTTATGTTAATGAAATTGTGTGTAAATATCCATAATGAATATCAATTATAATAATTTGGCAAAGTCCTTCCAAAATTTATTGGATCTATATGGGATGTAAATAAATAAAGATTAGGGTCGCATTTACACATATGTGTTAAACTACCAGTTAAGTCCAATTCAAACCATTAAATATTTCTTCAATTCACCTTCAAATTTTGTTGAATACAAATCATTTACTTCTACATGATGCCATACGAACGTCATATATGCAACCATATTCTATTTCAATTTCTTGAATTTCTTGTTTTCCTTCAAGATTTTCGTTTTGAACAAGCACTATGTTTCCTTGGATCCAAAATTTTCAATCACCGATAACAGCTATTATAACAATTATAATGCAAATAATCTCATAATAATAAAATTTTGTGCACACATTAAAAGTTGTTACAACAAAATGTTGCATAATTTTAAAAACAAAATCTACAATAATATGAAGAAAAACTTTGTGGTTTAAGGAATTCTTTTGTTTTTTGAATGAGTCGCAAATACTTCTAAAAATTCCCTATTGGTATTTTCCTAACCAGTTTCATTATAAAGGTTTTGTCATAAATTCCTGTTTTGAGAAGCTGCCTGAAACACTAGTTCATTTTATTACACACAGTTACACACTGTCTTTAGCATCGCGATGATGACTCTATCACCAAGTGTCGAGGAGCCTAACATTTTCACAGACTATGGCACATCAGCTAAGGAATGGGTTGTAAGAGTAAGTGCTGTCATTACCAGGGTGGCACCTCCTCGTGCACTGATACCGCCTCTGCACACCACGACGCAATGCAGGCAAGCCAACTCTGATGCCGACCCAACACCACATCATGCCAGCCGCCCGCATCAGCGAGTCAGGCACGTAGCTGAGCGACACTCCCATTGCTCACACGAGCCACACCTGAAGCGAGATGTGTCCCAACAACCACGACACTACAAGCATGCTGACGTCAATAAACACCAGCATCACGACGTCCTGCGTCTCCGCCGCAGCTTCCCTGGGAGCTAAGAGACACATTAACTAATAAATGGTGTGGTGTCTGCGCAAATTAACTGTGTTGGCAGTATCTGTCACTGCTGTTCGTAAAACTCCGTAGTAACAGTTGTGAAGAGTGTAGTGATGTGTGTATGGAACTCTTGCGCTGACTGCATCTCAAAATACTCGTAAAAAATGCAACCATTCCAGGAACAAACAGTGCTACCGACACTTGTGTAATTATAACCACAAACATTGCATGCCCAGGACAGTGCTTAATTAGACATTTAGGCCCATCACTGCTACCAACAGCATGCATTATCACTCTTCATGACAACATATCAAGCTGCTATTCCTGCGCTTACACGGTACCTTTCATGAACTTGCTTGCATTGGTACTACTCCAGCTTCATCTCTCGTCGTCTAGGCCAGGGAACATGTGGGGTGGCCTGTGTGAAAGGCCTGAGACCCAAGGTGTAACCAAGTTCTAATATGCATTATTACTGTGGCACACACTGCAGTCTCACTCCCCTTCTAGCAGTGCCTAAATCGAAAGAACGGTTTCCATGTGACATGGAGGTGGCAACATACAAGGGATACTGTCCTGTTTTCCCCATCCGTGGCACACGAGGCGAAATTGAAAAGCAGTAGTACTCTCCCCACTCAGTGTTTTTATTCAGCTTCCCAGCAAGTGCCATCACTCACTAGCCCTGCACAGAGGAAAAGTGCGGCCAGCCCACTATCTCCCACAAACATGCTGTGACATTCTCCAGCCAGCGGTTTCTGAGTGGGAAACAAGCCGAGTGAGCCAACGCTATGCCACGTGTTTTCACCTGTCGATGGATACATCTCTCTCTCTCTTTCCTGCTCCATGCATCTTTCTCTCATTTTCTCCCCACTCCATGACTACAAAACAGTGCAGCAGTGATCAACCTACGCTCCAGATGCTGTGCATCTGCATTGGTCAGAATATCAAGTTTTTTCAATTTTCATTGCACATTTTTTTTCAAACATTAGGGTAAAGCAGAGTGTTTAGTGTATGTGTTTATTTCCCAACTCGTCCTACTTTAGGGCTTCATGCAAGTGTTTATATAACATAATATAAAGGCCANCTCTCCCCACTCAGTGTTTTGATTCAGCTTCCCAGCAAGCGCCATCACTCACTAGCTCTGCACAGAGGAAAAGTGCGGCCAGCCCACTATCTCCCACAAACATGCTGTGACATTCTCCAGTCAGCGGTCTCTGAGTGGTAAACAAGCCGAGTGAACCAACGCTATGCCACGTGTTTTCACCTGTCGATGGATACATCTCTCCCTCTTTCCTGCTCCATGCATCATTCTCTCATTTTCTCCCCACTCCATGACTACAGAACAGCGCAGCAGTGATCAACCTACGCTCCAGATGCTGTGCATCTGCATTGGTCAGAATATCGAGTTTTTTCAGTTTTCATTGCACATTTTTTTTTCAAACATTAGGGTAATACAGAGTGTTTAGTGTATGTGTTTATTTCCCAACTCGTCCTACTTTAGGGCTTCATGCAAGTGTTTATATAACGTAATGTAAAAGCCATTTCAAATGATCAAATAATAATTGAATTAAATTAAATTAATTAAATACATTGACCAAAAAATAATTTCATTTGCATATAAAGAAATTGCATTCNATATAAAGGCCATTTCAAATGATCAAATAATAATTGAATTAAATTAAATTAATTCAATATTTTGACCAAAAAATAATTTCATTTGTATATAAAGAAATTGCATTCAATATGCTTTCAGACATCCACATGACAAATTATTACAAACTTTTTAACGAAACCAGTTTTGTAAAATAACCAATAGGATATTTTTGTATGTATCTGCTAAACATGCTCCACACGAAAATAATTGGTTAAAGCACAACAAATTTTCTTCATTTAAAAGTACAGTAGACTCTCCCTAATCCGGCGTTGTCGGGACCGGGGTACCGTCGGATTAGAGAAAACGCCGGATTANGTAATGTAAAAGCCATTTCAAATGATCAAATAATAATTGAATTAAATTAAATTAATTAAATACATTGACCAAAAAATAATTTCATTTGCATATAAAGAAATTGCATTCAATATGCTTTCAGACATCCACATGACAAATTATCACAAACTTTTTAAACAAACCAGTTTTGTAAAATAACCAATAGGATATGTTTGGATGTATCTGCTAAACATGCACCACACGAAAATAATTGGTTAAAGCACAACAAATTTTCTTCATTTAAAAGTACATTACATTTTTTAAAATATGTGTACTTAATTCGTAACAACTTTGAATATGTGCACACAATTATACTATTATGAGATTACCTCCATTAATAATATAAGAGAAACTGTGTTCGGCGACTGATATTTTTGATTCAAGAAAATATGGAACATGTTCAAAACGAAAATCTTGAAAGAAAACGAAACATTCTATGGCCGACCGCGGCTTCCCCCAGAGACTTTGTTGACCCAATCACACCACCTAACGAATCAGATAGGAACTACCTATATAAGATGCAAGTCACATGCCACAAGGCCTGAGACCACGAACCCAAGTTATGCAGCCGATGTTTCTGTAATGACAATCGTTGACACACGGCACTATGTTTCAGCCTAATTTAAAAACACAATCAACCCTTTGTAATTACTACCTTAGTTTCTGGCAACACTGTAAACAAATGTGAGAAATTCCCTACACTGGTAACAAGAGTACCGATAAACTGCAAAGTGCCGACCACATGGTCGCCGAGACCAAAACAAATCCTGTAACTTTACTAGAATCAGACTAGTGCATCGTGTAACTCTTAATAAAATAACACTGCATTGATTAGTGATGTGCTTTACATTATTAATTAGCGATACATGTTAGCACTCTGCTGTGGAAAAGTTAGACTCCAACCTAACCAAGCAAAAATTATAGTGGAAAATCAACGTAATTTTATTATTTATTAAAATACATTTTAATTTATTTATATTCATTCTTTTAAAGCCTGCAAGTGTGCTATGTGTGTATTTTATTTTCAGGACATAGAAAAGACTCATTATAAAAATGTTTGAAAATTAAAAAATTATTTATACATAATTTTTTATCACTCTTTGTACATTAATGTAAACCATAATTCACGCCATGCAATGTATTTTCAAGGGCTGTATTTTTCATTTCTCTCATTTCATCTTATGTCGAGGGATATTGTGTTTTGGCAGGTGGTGGTCAACCACTGTTACCTCCGCCACGCTACCCCATCTTCAGTTTGAGAGTACCGGGCATCAAGGTAGTTCGCGTCAAAAGGCTCGGGGGTGAGGCAACTTTGTTCTTCAACCAAATTCACTGGAATATACTTTAATTGTACAGGAACATTTTTAATTAACCCTTTTCTGCACCCCTGAGTACACCATTATTACGGAGCAGACTCATGGCCTCTCTGGCGTAACTTAAAACACAATCTTTGTTTGTGTCCATCGACACCTTTGTCATAGCAGCTTAGGCCAGAGGGGACCTCGTGCTGCACGCCTGTTTCATTTGACGTGGACCACACATTCACGAGCTCCTTTGTGGCCACTCTAACACCCGCAGTCGTTTCACCCGCACCAGCTGCACCCTACCAACTGGCTTGTGGGCCAGAGAGAAAGTGCTACAAAGTGTAGTCCATTAGTGTACATAATGCCAACAACATAAAATAATTAAAAGTGCAATATAAACATTTATGAAATGATGTAACAACTTTTATAATTGTATTTATTTAAGTTATTATGTATTCTTAAGTTTAATTTAATTCATATAATTTTTCATCACATAATCATCTTTCGCTGTTGTGTTCTGTTTCACCTTGTTGCCTCTTGGCTTAGGCTTTCACCAAAGGTGGCGGAAGCCGACCCCAAACTCCCCCCAATTCATCTCAGCACCTGAACGAGACCAGAAGTGTAAGTTTCTCGCTCTGCTAGGCCCTCAGTACCAGTATGTTAGGCTGAAATCATTTTTAATGGCAATAGTATTATATTAATTAACCAGAACATTTCCTTTATTTATTTCAAGTACTGAGGGGAAAGCCACTATACTCTCACTGGAGAGTTTTCAACGCAATTGCGCTTTCAACATAAAGCCATGTGTTTTTCACCGCGCAAGGGCTGAAGACATTTTTAATGTCATTCATGTATATATTCATCTGTGAACGGATGATGAATAAACAGCTCAACAAGTAAAATAATGTTAAATCATTGTAGGGCAATCTTATTAGCGTCACCAGTGTTCAGTAATATAGTTCAGGCATACGAGACGGCCAACAGTCTCACCATGCTATTTAAAGAGTGTAACTGTAAGTACGCGGCATTCAAGCAAATAACTGACGGAAGGTTCACCAGGGTCCGTGGGCCGTCGACCATACGATCCTCAATTCATTAGTTCACCACTGAGCTATGGTGCTGAGCAAAAATCCAACATCAAACCAGCCCTGGTAATCTAGATCATGTCAAATTGACGCACCAACTAGGGGCAGTTCACAAAGCCATGCATTACTAACTAACAAAAGAATGAACAGCAAATCGTGAGTAAAGTGCGTCTAATTCACCATTACACAAACATTTAATACCGTCATAAATAATGTGAATATATCATGCTAACATTCACCACATGTTTAATTCTGTGCAATAGACCCTTCTTGCACAGAGGACATGCTGACATACTTTCAACCAACTCAGAAACGGCGCAAAAATTATTTTTTCAATACAAGAGTCACACTCAAAATACTAACTAAAATTCAAGAGTGATGTAAATTAACTGTGTGTAAGAGGACTAATAAATAAATTCAAATACATCGCGCAACATGTAACTAAAACCACAGTCAGTAGCCAGAAAGAGAATGAAAGTGTTTAACAGCTATCAACAGTAGAATTTATTCTGACGATAATTTTTGCCTAAGTATGGAAATTGAGTCTCATGGCAATCGGCCATTTTTGTCAGCGAACAGCACAAATTATCTTTAACAGCCACCACACCACCTCTCATAGTGGAAACGAGACAGTCAACCACGCACGCTGTAGAATGGATTCTGATAAGAAGTTCAGCTGCCATGAATTTCGCGACGAGCCATATCGCCGATATAAGGTGGAAAACTTGAAAATTAAATTNTCGCGACGAGCCATATCGCCGATATAAGGTGGAAAACTTGAAAATTAAATTGGACCAAGAGTAATGGTAAATCACCAATTTTGTGCCTTAAATGCGTGCGAGCAACAAAAGAACGAAATCAATTCCTACCAATTAAATGCCTGTATTCGGAATTAACGAACCAATTTTAGAAAATATAATTTAAAATATTTTTTGCAATCGACGGTGCACGAAGCATATTGTATGTGCAGGAGGAGGTGACAGAACTATATAGTGCGTAATTTGTAGCCAAAATTACCATACCGAATGCCTCACGAGAACATAGTGCGAGACCACAGACAACCATGGCAGAATTCAGTGCAACGAGTGTGTGCGAACTGTACGAACAAACGAACGGGACATTGTCAGTAAAACCTCGCGACGTTTCGGGTACGAAAAATGCGCGGATGTACCATGCGCAAAGACGCCATGCCCCTTCAATGAGGGCAGTGAACACAGCAGCCAACAACACAGCCCAACGGGGCACTCAACAGGCATGGAGAGAGCAGCAGCACCATGGGGGAACCGATTAGTGCCACACACCACACCTAGCTCCGTGTGGTCTGTGCCACACCAGGAGGCTAGAACAACCCCAGCAGTGACAGCAGCTACCCCAGGAATGGGCACGACACCAAACCAGTTCCAGTCTCTACCGACCTTCGCAGGACTCACCAAGGAGGACCCGCAGGCGTTCCTGAGCGAATGCACAGGATGGTTAAGCAGGTACTGTGTGACTGAAGAGGAGTTGCCTAGCTGCATTGGAGGCCATTTATCCGGGGAGGCACGCACATGGTGGCGGTCCATTGACCACTATGGCATACAATGGGCTGAGTTTCAAAGTGCCTTCCTCAGACATTCAAACTCAATGTACGGGTCACTGCAGGTCCATAGCCATGCCATTTTAGTGACACAGGGGGATAGTGAGACACTGACAGTGTTTCCCACAGGAAAAATTAATATCATCAGTCACTTCTACCCAAATATGCTAGAGGTTATAGAGGTAATACATTACCTCTACATTATAGAGGTAATAGCCTTGAAGTTCAGATATTAATTCAAATTGGCCCTGCACCCCTAATACATAGCAGTGTAGAGCAATTCATGATGTCCACCACATTATTAGTCCAGGCCAAGACAGATACCAAAGTGCATCGCAGGGAACGGAATGGGCCACACCAACCACGACACCGTGATCATAGCGCATAGACTGGGAGCTCGCAGCCATCAGCTGAACTTAGCAAGAGAAGGGTGAGCCAAACCAACCATCAGTACAGGGGAAATAGCCAAACCCATGCCCCCTCGCCAAAATGCAGCAGCTGAGAACAAGCAAGCAGGAGCAGTCAGAAGGGAAG
>NQII01013187.1:3689-20976 GCA_002778355.1 Clitarchus hookeri
TTCCATACCTCTGTTATTTGCATACGCACTCATATACCAGTTTATTTGACTCTCCAGTGTATAACCATGTTTATATCTCCATGAAGTGAGCATGCCACTCTTAAAGTAACTGGTCATTTTCCGAAGCGCTCATCAAAGAACTCCGATGCGTTTATTTCCTCATTTATCGAAGGGAAGGACACCCATGATCATCCTGTACGTCGATTATTTCCAATTAGTTTATGCAAAAATTACTCAGCCATTTTTTCTGTTCGGGCCCCACCACAAAAATTATTTTGATCCGGCAGTCAACCATACCATTTTGCATGCGCCTCGCGTTTGTAATACGATGATTGGAATTGCGTAGTGTTCATGTCGATATACGGGTAGCTTTAGCTATTTAAAAATGTCTTTAAGTTTTCGTCATTTCAGTGGTGGAACGTAGACTGGTCGAATCCTATAGTATGCTGTTTTTTCGTCTGAAGCGCCAGTATGATGTAGCACGGGTTTTCTGTGCTGGAAGATGTTTTTCCGATCCAGTGATTTAGCGTGGCGGCGGACAGGGCCGGGCAAGTGACAAGGCTTCAACTTATGAATTCTATTTCGATAACTTTTTCTTTCTTGGCATAATTCAACAGCTTGACACGTTCAAGTGTGCTTGGGGTCACGTGAGGGACAAACCATTGTATGGGGTTCAAAATAAGAGAGACGTGCTGCGTGTTTCCTGTTACTCCCAAACAGCATCTAAATGCGTTGTGGCCAGTGTAATCACCAGCCCCAGCCTCGCTCCTATTATTAATTTCTTATAATCTTCGGCAAATCTCAGTAGCAAGGAGAGCGGAATGTATACTTCGAACCTGCCGTCGGCGTAAATGTGAACACTGTATTAATCTTCGGTTCCACAGTCTGCCATCATGGCTGCAGAGAGATGGTATGGCGTGAGCGATAGGTAATTTTTTTTAATCGACGATGTTATGCTCATATTACGAGACTGGTCGACCGCGATGCAAATTATCTCGTACATTATGCATTCGAAAAGGTGCAGAATCCCATTTCCAACCAACTTTGTGGTGGTCCTTGTGGATCTCATCTGCCTTCGTTAGNCCACGGTAACTCGTGCTCGACTGGGTGACTAATTTATTTTCGGGTTCGATTTATTTACATTTAATGGTTTCACATTGTGGAATGACATCATCTATGCATGACACTGTAACACGATCAGGTATCTTCGTATTCCAAACAGCCTAAGATCATGCATATGACTTGCAGCAGGTGTACGCAACCACTATTGAAAATAAATTTGCTTCTACACCAGCATATAAATGTATATTTTTCCGACTCTGCATCGTGCGAAATCACGTCTGCAAGTTCTTCTCGAAAGCTGGCTGGAAACAAAAAAAAAAGTTATGTTTACGCAACGAGAACTACACTGAAGAGCCAAAAACTGGCACACCTGCCTAATATCGTGCAGGCCCCCGCGAACACGCAAAAAGGCCCAAGATGACGTGACATGGACTCGACTAATGAATGAAGGTATGCAGGAGGCAATCCACACCATGAATCCTGCAGGGCAGTCCACAAATCCATAGGAGTGCGAGGTGGTGGAGATCTCTTCTGAACAGTAAGTTACAAGGCATCCCAGATATGCTCAATAATATTCATGTCTGGCGATTTAGGTGGTCAATGAAAGTGTCTAAAGTCAGAAGAGCGTTCCTGGAGCCACTCGGTAGCAACTCTCGACGTGTGAGGTATCATATTGTCCGGCTGGAATTGTTCACGTCCGTCGGAATGCACAATTGACATGGATGGGTGCAGGTGATCGATCGGACAGGATGCTTACGTAACTGTCCCCGGTCAGAGTCGTTTCTAGACGTATCAGGGGTCCCATTTCATGCCAACTGCACACGCCCCATACCATGACTGAGCCTCCACCAGCTTGAACAGTCCCATGGATTCTTAAGGATGTCTCCATACCCATACACGTCCATCCACCCGATACAATTGGAAACGACACTCGTCAGACGAGGCTACGTGTTTCCAGTCATCAACAGTTCAATGGCAGTGTTGGGGGGCCCAGGCGAGGCGTAAAGCTTTGTATCGTGCAGTCAACAACGGTACACGAGTAGGCCTTCGGCTCCGAAAGCCCATATCAATGATGTCCCGTTGAATAGTTCGCACGCTGGTACTTGTTGATGCCCCAGCATTGAAATCTGCGCCAATTTAAGAAAGGGTAGCAAGTCTGTCACGTTTAATGATTCTCATCAGTCGTCGTTTGTCCCGTTCGTTCACGATCTTTATCCGGCCGCAGCGATGTCGAAGATTTGATGTTTTACTGGATTCCCGATATTCACGGTACACTCGTGAAATGGTCGTACGTGAACATCCAAACTTTATCGCTACCTCGGAGATGCTATGTCCCATCTCTCGTGCACAGGCTATAACACCACGTTCAAACTCACTTAAATCTTGATAACCTGCCATTGTAGCAGCAGCAACCTATCTAGCAACTTTGCCAGACGCTTGTTGTCTTATATAGGTGCTGCCGACAGCATCGCGTTACTCTGATTGGTTCCATACCTCTGTTATTTGCATACGCACTCATATACCAGTTTATTTGACTCTCCAGTGTATAACCATGTTTATATCTCCATGAAGTGAGCATGCCACTCTTAAAGTAACTGGTCATTTTCCGAAGCGCTCATCAAAGAACTCCGATGCGTTTATTTCCTCATTTATCGAAGGGAAGGACACCCATGATCATCCTGTACGTCGATTATTTCCAATTAGTTTATGCAAAAATTACTCAGCCATTTTTTCTGTTCGGGCCCCACCACAAAAATTATTTTGATCCGGCAGTCAACCATACCATTTTGCATGCGCCTCGCGTTTGTAATACGATGATTGGAATTGCGTAGTGTTCATGTCGATATACGGGTAGCTTTAGCTATTTAAAAATGTCTTTAAGTTTTCGTCATTTCAGTGGTGGAACGTAGACTGGTCGAATCCTATAGTATGCTGTTTTTTCGTCTGAAGCGCCAGTATGATGTAGCACGGGTTTTCTGTGCTGGAAGATGTTTTTCCGATCCAGTGATTTAGCGTGGCGGCGGACAGGGCCGGGCAAGTGACAAGGCTTCAACTTATGAATTCTATTTCGATAACTTTTTCTATATTGGCATAATTCAACAGCTTGACACGTTCAAGTGTGCTTGGGGTCACGTGAGGGACAAACCATTGTATGGGGTTCAAAATAAGAGAGACGTGCTGCGTGTTTCCTGTTACTCCCAAACAGCATCTAAATGCGTTGTGGCCAGTGTAATCACCAGCTCCAGCCTCGCTCCTATTATTAATTTCTTATAATCTTCGGCAAATCTCAGTAGCAAGGAGAGCGGAATGTATACTTCGAACCTGCCTTCGGCGTAAATGTGAACACTGTATTAATCTTCGGTTCCACAGTCTGCCATCATGGCTGCAGAGAGATGGTATGGCGTGAGCGATAGGTAATTTTTTTTTATCGACGATGTTATGCTCATATTACGAGACTGGTCGACCGCGATGCAAATTATCTCGTACATTACGCATTCGAAAAGGTGCAGAATCCCATTTCCAACCAACTTTGTGGTGGTCCTTGTGGATCTCATCTGCCTTCGTTAGCATAACTCTTATGCGCACAAGGGACTGGCTTGGCAAGGTGTAAATATCTTGATGCTGTGTAGGTATTCGAATCTTCCTTCCGAGAGTGAAAGACCCGAAAAAAAAAAGGTTTGTAACAGTGCATTTATATTTTATCAAATTTAACGTCAAATTCTAGGCGTTGATACACGTCGAGGATTTCGTCCACCATGACGATTTACTTTTAAAATGAGGACATGGAGAATCTCTGCGTTTTCAGATGTTAGCGCAACGATTCTGCGTGGCTTACTGATCTCGGGTTCGATGTACCACGTGGATTTATGCTTTCTTTGTTTCGGATATTTATCAGTTCATCGTTTTGGTTCACGATTGAATCGGCTACTTCGTGAATGCTCTTTGTGACGATCGGAATGTAAATGAGCGTTTTTGGACATTATACGATTATATATCCAGGACTTATGGTGGGGGCAAACTCGTAAATGTGCTGCTCGGTTTCCCATTCAAGTAACTGCAACTTGCGAAATTACAGTTTGTTCACATGACGTTAACCGGAAAGATGTTGACCACACTCAACGATAAATGTCTTTTTCCTGCTTTGTACACGCTGGCTTTGAACCTCAGCATGGGCCCGATCGTGTACGGTTCCATGAAATCTACATATGCGGTGCAAAAAATTTCGTCCTTAAGGGTATTCGGATTCCCATACAGTTCGAATACAATGTCGTGCTGCAGCGATTACTTTATGAAGTATGTCATATCCTTCATCTCGTACGCCCCGGTAGGAATGCCTTTTTCCTTCGCTGACCCCATAACCTAATACCGAAAACTGGAATTTTTATTTTCCTCGATGTTGTATATGGAGACGTAAGTTTGAAAATCCACTAGCCCCACACACCATTCCCCCTACATTTCTAAGGGAGGATAAAAGCTGGCCCGCAGCTCTGATGTCTGACCGCTCAGAATTATAGACATTGACATACTGATGAGTTCGGTATGGCTCACACGCCTTTTTTATTCCCTCGTGATTATTAAGATTTTGTTTTTTTTTTTATCACTGGAAATATTGATTGCTTAAAAATTGCAGACAGAAGTGTCCACAGTTCCGCGCGTTAGTCATCTGTTCCATTTTGTAATTTGACGGTAGTTTGGTATATTACAAATAGTCGCGCAATCGGGTGTAGGACGAAAGTTCCCGAAAATCTCATAATAGTCTACAGGTTTACCTTTTTTATGTAGGCCACACAGTGTGTACTGGACCTGGCTGTCGTGTCCAAATTAATTATTACACATTCGTGTCTCTTTGGCTTAGAGGGCAAAGCATCTCTCATAAACACTCCGCTAAAATTAAGTATTTTCAAGTTTGCGCACAAACAGTTCCAAATCCGCGTTCGTCAGTGGGCGTCTAGGCAGATTCATTTTGATTTCCTTCTTCGATTTTTCCCTATTATTTCCTGTCCCCCAGCAATGATCCTCCCCTTCGTGTATACGGGTGACTAATGTAGATTAATTAACCGTTGTTCTCCCATGGCGATAGATTTAAATTTTCTGTTATGGCGGTGGTTTCCTCTGCTTGTTTTCGATCGTTCGAAGCTCACTTCATGTCGTTTATAATATTTGTGACTGCCCTGGCGATACTGACCTAAACACCGATTGAGGATATCAGTGTTGGCAGGAACTCTCCTACCTTGTCCTTCCCTTTCCTCTTGGCTCTTCGAGGGCGCTGCGTTTGCAGTTTGCTAGCAGGCAGATCCATTCCTAGTTTAACCTTGGCTTTCATGATTTTGGATGTGCTAGGGGTGGCTACTTCTTCTCCGAGCCCAGCGGCTGCCGATTTTCTTATTTCCTCGGCCTTCTGTGCAAGTATCTTGTCTGAATGGTGCCTAGTTTGCATATCCTTGTAATGGGAATACGTGATGTCGTGCTGCTTGCACGCTTCGTCCAGGGCGTTTATGGCCGTCTCGTTGCATGACAGCATTTCAGGTAATCTTGTTCCCGGCCCTCAGGTCCTGTATCCTGGAATGTGAAGTTCCAATGGGAGATTATTGATGAGTGGATCGACAATACCATGGCCGGACTTCGTCGTCTTTACATTACGGCGCATTGAATTAAACTGAGCGAGCAAACTATAAATTTTCTTCTTTTAAACAGTTCTCTTTCAGTATAATGGAGGTAATCGAGCAGGACGTAATCTCCCGGTGTGTGCCACCGGGGAAGATGCCTAAACAGAGCTCGAATCATGTCATGGTGCCCTGTAGCCTAATAGCGTGCGAGGCCTGATTTGTGGGACGTCAGGGTGTGGGAAAACATACGTCCTACTGAGCCTGCTGGAAGAACCGAACGGCCTTAGGTTCAAAAATGTTACATTTATTCAAAATCGCTCCAGAAACCCAAATACCAGCAATTGGCATGAGTACTGCAGTCCGTTGATGACGTGGGTTATTTCCCCTGCAGCGAAAACGAGAAGTTGGTGCCTCCGAACGACACTCTTTTAAATCTTAGATGACATTGCCTGAAAAAAACAAACTTGTATTCAAGTATACTTAAGCACGGGACGGCATGGGAACGTGGACTGCGTGTACATCAATCAGACTTATTCCCAGGTACCCAAACAACTGCTTCGCATCAATGTGAATTTCCTCATTTTGTTCCGCATGGACGACACTAATTTACGCCATATTTACGACTATCATGTAAATACAGACATTACATTTGCAGAATCCAAGGACATGTGTTCTTTGTGCTGGAAAGACAAGTTAGGTATATTGGTAATACTAAAGGACTTCTTGCTACATTGGCAGGTTCAGGCATGGGTTCGATCAGTTTTCCTACTATTGCAACCACGAGTCATGGAAGAATTTCCAAATTGTGCGGAATCGATCGTCACTATGACCTTAATCATGGGTAAAATCGCTTCACCACTGCACTCAGAGAAGACTTGTCCCTTACCAGTAGAAAATTGGAAAGTGTGAAAAATGAATTNAAAATCGCTTCACCACTGCACTCAGAGAAGACTTGTCCCTTACCAGTAGAAAATTGGAAAGTGTGAAAAATGAATTGGTTGAAAATTTGATGGCAGTCGATAAACGCATAGCGACCATGGAGGCGCGGATAATCGACCTCATCAATGTATAGAACGCGCAGAGACGAGAAGAATTCAAGGATCTACAAAATGAATTAATTTTCAAACTGACTGCGAAAACTGATGTTGCAAGGTATAGCAAGAAGATATTGGATATGTGTGTTGGACAGCTCGAAAATATCGAAAAAGCAATTTCAGAAAATCACGAATGATTTCCTACAATAGGTGAGGTCGATATATATACATGTATGAAACACCTTTTACACTCAGTGAACGATACCTAACCNGATTTCCTACAATAGGTGAGGTCGATATATATACATGTATGAAACACCTTTTACACTCAGTGAACGATACCTAACCGAACCGAATTGTTGAGTGAGCATCGACGAGCGATCGAGGTGGTACATACCAAATAATTACTCGCGAAAAATAACAGAATGGCAGTGGATAATCGAAGGGAGGAGGCTCTGAAACCTNCATACCAAATAATTACTCGCGAAAAATAACAGAATGGCAGTGGATAATCGAAGGGAGGAGGCTCTGAAACCTATTGCCCTCCGGTTAGACGAAATGAGAAAAAAAAGCGAGTGACGGCGATGATGCCCGCGTTGAAATCAAACGTGAAATCAAGGTGGAAGAACCAACCCCAATGCGTAAACTGAAAAATGGCCTGGAATTGCCCGAATCGGAAGGTGGAATCACTAGCGACTAAAACGATTTGCCCCAGGTCGATTTTCTGCGTGCGCATGAACGTAAACGAACACGAGAGCACGGTGTTACGAACTTAGCTTTTCAGCCAATTCGCACTTGAAAGTATGTTGAGAGTATGCTGGGGGCATATCTCAAATAATTACTCGTTAATTCGGTAGAGCGCAGAATAATAGAATAAGGTTTATTACATGAATATTTTATACATTAGTTATTTAAGTTACTATTGACCGGGGGAGCTTTACATTTAATTTAATATTATGTTTATTATTCTTCACTCAAGCGATTTTAAACAAAACCTAACCGGAAAGTTATCACCTTGTTAATGTTGCCGGAGGCTGATTCTAGGAGACGGTTTGCGACGGCCGGACACCCATCTTCCTGGTCTGCTTCGCTGGTCGGGTCACCCAAAGGACTAATGATGAATGACGACAACGAGACGGTTAACGACGGCCTATATCAAGCGCGTGGTTCTGCGGCCCCGCTCAGTGACCAGTGGAGGGGATTTCTGCAACTGTCGACGACCAAATGGTGGCGTTGCAATCCCGCTCGTTCAGCTAAGGCCTGACCACACCGTGGCAACGGGCTCGATGTGCGCACTCTTCTATCTCATTACATCGCTTCCTACTCTGACCGTACTGCCGACAAGACATATGGTTTGCAGAAAAAAGGAGGAAAATAGTACCTTTGAAATAAGGAAGTTTTCTTTTTTCTCAGGGATGTACAGCAGATCGGCAAGCGCAAGGGGAAAATCACGCAGGGATTGAGCAAATGTTTGTTTCGTAGGCGCCCTGAAAACTACACCTAATCGAATTTGCGCAAGTACCGCCTTTTGTTAAAGCAAAGTCGCGCATATTACGCCGAGAATGACCCTGTATCACATCGATTTAAAGACACGGCACAAGAAAAATTCCTCATTATAGATTGTCTGTTTCCTAGGGCACGTAAAATTGGTGGTTAGGGTTTGACTCAAAAATTGGAAAGTGGAGAAAAAATCGTCTATCAGTATTGGGAAGATCCGAATGAGTTATTAGATAAGCTGAGACTTCTGATTGCTTCGCAGGCAGCAGGAAACTACTCGCACACGAAATAAATAATTTCCATCATCGAAGAACTCACGGAGGCGGGCTACATTTCGAAATGAGCATGTATGCAGTTGCTGACCAGCTGCACGAATACGCTAGGATAAATTACCCACACAGAAAATACGACATTAAAGGGTTGGACAATGCTTTCCAATTTGACCTCATCGAAATAAAGACTTTGGTCGCGTGAATAAACGTCACTGCTACATTTTGACCATAATCGATACTTTTTCCAAGTATGCCTGGGCCAGGCCGCTCAAGTCGAAGAATGCGCGCGACGTCACGAAAGTGGATGTGTTGCGCGAAGAAGGCATACCGACATATCTCCACACTGACGACGGTAAAGAATATTTTAATGAAACTTTTCGAGCACAGATAAAAAATTATGCAATAAATTACATACTCTGGGCTCAAGGCCAGCATCGTCGAGAGTTTTCACAGGATGCTCAAAGCTAAACTGTTGAGACATTTCATGGTGAATGGAAACTAAAAGTGGTTTGATATACTCCCAAATCTCGTTCGCGAGTACAATTCTACCATTGATTCTATTACACGCATGACGCCCGAAGACGTGAAAAACGACTCCCTGGTTCGTACCTTGTATGCTATTCCGAAGAGAAGGGACCCGAGCAAGCCTAAAATCAAGATGGGTGACTTGGTACCGATAAAAAAAAAACCTGGATTATTCCACAAAGACTTCTATCAGAACTTGTCTGAAGAGTTGGACAATATGGTGCGTATACGACACTCGTACCCACGCTTGTATTACTTCGAGGACCTATGCGGCGAACCCATCATTGGCGGATTTTACACCGAAGAGGTCTGGCCTACGCAGTTTCCAGACGTGTATTTTGTGGAGAAGGTGGTGAAACGACGTAATGGTCACGCATACGTGTGGTGGCTGGGAAACTCCAAACGCGATGGTTCCTCGATCGCCGAGAAAGACATTTTTGTGTAAAAACACTGCTAAAATTTCACTTAATGTAACCATATAATTTTAATTATATTAAATCGTCACATGTGTGCTGAGAAGCTCGTTCTTTCATTTCTATCCCTGTTGTCCTCCCAAAACCTTCAGGCCATTTTGTATGCACTCATGGGGCCGAGATTAATTCTCTAAATGTTTAAAACTGGAGTAAACTATGAAGAGTTTCATACATATATATTGTTAACTTGGTATATGCATGTTTTTTGGGTGTACTAACAAGAACATTTAATTTTTTTTTACTGTTTGTTGTTTTACATTTGATGTGATCGACATAATAAATTTTTATCCTATAATTTATATTTCGTGTACGAAATATTCCAAGCCTTCTTTACTAGCGTGAAGCTGATTATGAATGGATGATGCAGATACTTTTATGCATCACATTTTCACTGTGCACTGGCTTTAATTTTGTTTTAAATGTGTTTGGAATGTATGTGACTTAAGTTATATTTTTTAAGGAATGTTTTGTCAATGAGTACGGTAATGGGTACCATTTTTTTCATCGGTATGTTCTGCTTGTCCCCATCAGTATTTTACATCTGTTTTTCATAAACAAGTATGGTTACGTGTATATTTTTTTCATCTGTTGGGTAACGTGTACATTTTTCTCAAATGTCGAACCTGGACCCTGCTGTCAGTGTGCACTTGTGTGCATTGTCGAATAGGATAATGACAAAAGTGGGTTTCTTTTCCCGGCGTATTAAATTTTGTATGATAATATAAATGTACATTCGTGAATGCTTTTTACAAATTTTTTAATTTTTACATGAAAAATGAATATGCTGTTGAAAAAATTAATATTTATTCTAGAAGTTATGTTTTACATGCGAAATATTACAGGCCTTGTTAGCTAGCATTAAGAGGCCGCTGTAGGCGAGCGAGCTGCCCGCCTCCGTTCCCAGGCGGCCCGGCCGGCCGCTGCTTGTTCAGCAGGAAGGACACAGTTCAACTCACAGCTGCCAACTCCAACTCGTGAATACTGAATGCGGTGCCAAACCTAACTCCGGCCGTCTCTGCAGCCGTTACATGGCATGTATAGAGATATTTTTCGAGGCCACCTTCATTGCAAAGTGTTTTACATATAATTCTATATTTATTAAATAAATAGTTACTTTAATACACGTAAAATACATCATACGCTTTTTTAGTGAAGGCTAGAGTTTCATTGAAGATTTCAATTTTTTTTGTTTCATTAAATGATATCAAAACTGACATATACTATGTATATTTTTCTTTACCAACAGTGTTTTTTTTAACTTATGTGAGCAGGACACAACTAGAGAGAAGAAATATTTATTTTGAAACACATTTGTTTATGCACACATAAAAATATTCTTCTTCTTCTGCATAATATAAGGAATACTTTTTATAAACGAGTTTCTTCTCTGAGTCAGGTATGGCGTACATCTCGACTAGCTGCCGAAACAGCGGGCAGCAGCAATGCTTTTGAAGGTCAACAATGTTTGTTCCGATAAGGCACGCATTGCGAATCGCCAACTCTTGGCTTCTTCCAAAGACATACACATAGTCTAGTCAGTTAGGGACTCAACTTCGGAATGAAAGTTAGAAAGCTGAAGATTTGCATACATCTTTGTTTTTACATTCTAAAAGTTAGCTTAATAGTCCCATAGAATCTCGTGTCCGCAAGTCAATATATTCAAGGTCGAAGGTCGCCAAAATCAGTTTTTTGTAAATATATTGTTTCCCATGCTTCAAATGATGTTTGAAGTTATTACAAAACTCGTAGCGCATAAAATTCTCTACAAATTTGGTCTTCGGCGATAATTGATATAATTAACCGTTCTTGGAATAGAGCGTGAAGAGTGGGAAGCGCCTATCCGTATATAGGATAACGTTATGTCAACTGTGGAATCCAATGCATAGTCCAGTTTACAAAATTAATTATTTACTGAAAATATTATAATTATATTGAGAAACGTAAATTATTTACTTATTTATAAATCATATTTATAAATATTATTAATAACTAAGATATCCGTTTGATAATATTTAGTTAATTTATATAAAAAATAAGTAGGAAAGAGGTTAAGTATTTCATTTTCGAACAGTGTAAATGCTTGGATATACCTAAATATATTATTTCACGAAACGGGGCCCCTAACACGTCCAATTCTATTTATACAATAGTAAGTTGGGGCAGATGTTCAATTGTTAAGACCGGTGCAGCAGCTGGACTGCATATCTATCGTGTCTACTACCAGATCCAAACTTGGTTAGGGAAAGAATTAGAACCCGAGGAATGTGGGGGATATTGCAAAACGAAATACTGGAGCCCACAACATTATCACCATCAGCACCAGAAGAACTACTCAGTACGATCTTCTGTAATTGCAAGAAAGGCTGTGGTGCGAGCTGTGGATGTAGAAAAGTAGTGTCGCAATGCTCCTCAGTTTGTGGCCAGTGTAACGGACATGCATGCCTCNAGTGTCGCAATGCTCCTCAGTTTGTGGCCAGTGTAACGGACATGCATGCCTCAACGCCTTATCATATCCAAATGATCTTGATGAAGAAAGTGAATATGTACCTGAGGTCCTTGAAGCTTTAGAGACAAAACAGACAACGAGGATGTTGATAACGTACTGGAAATTCCATTTGGGCAACCAGAAGAGGAAGACGATGACTAACAAGAGGAACATTACGCCGCATGCTTGCTATTGATAATCAGAGTAACAAAANACCTGTGTTCTGGGTTGGTTTCCTCTCCAGGTAGTGCTCGTTAGTAAATCTCTTGAAGGGGAGCATCTTACATGGGTACAGCTTGCAAGTAGATAACTTGCACTAGGACGTCATCTTCTACGGGGACGTCGTCTTCAACCAAGATGTCGTCTTCAACAGGTGTAAGTCTTCTTTCACGGGCGTCTTCGGCGGGCCTTGCACCAGCCCCTGCGATGCGGCGTGTCGGGAACCGAGGTGGTGCAGTCCTTGAAACACTCCTTGCATGGGAGGCAGTCCCGCATGTCTTCGTTCTGCTGCAGGTAGGCCTGCAAAGACTTGAATACTGTCGAAATTTCATAAGGTGCGTAGACCAGGATAAATTCTTTCGGCAGTTATGGTAATTGGTCCCGTTTGTCCATCGCACAAAGCGAGCGCACCCTTCCAAATGCCAAAGGATTTTATGGACGATCGGACAACACACATACATTTCTAAGACCGAGAAAAATGACTGCTTTCCTGAGGGGGTGTCTTAAAAAGAGTTTGTAAAGAAAAAAAAGTCAGATCTCGCGATTAAAGTAGGCAGCCGATAGGTTGGAACGAAAGTTTCCGAAAAAACTCGAGTAAATAGCCAATGAGAAAATTTGGCGAAGCAATCAATTATATTGGAAGGAAGTGGAGGGGAATTGACTTATTGGTTTAACGAAGGTTTCCGTAAAAACTCGAGTAATAAGTCAATGAGGAACATTGGCGGAACAATTACATATGTTGGAAGGGAAGGGCAACTAGCTAATGAGTATCAGGGGTGTGGCATTTGATCAATTAAATATATTGAAAGGGGCGAGTGTAGGGTATCAGTCGTCTGCTGGGCACGATGCTGGGGGGAACATATAAAATAAATGAAAATAAAAAAAGCAATATGGCGATTGAACGAAAGTGAGAGACAAACTCCAGTAATATACAGGATGATTATAAAATCATAGAACAAACTTTGAGGGGTGGTAGAGCTCACTAAAACAAACAATTATTGTATAGGAATATATGGGCGGAAGTGACGCGTTGAGACACAAACACAAACATAACACATGACATGCAAAACATTGTTTATTTACAACATCGCCACTAAATACCTTTTTATCGAGTCTCCATTTGTTCCTATGGGGGTAGTTGAAAGCCCTCGTTTACGAGACTACAGTAGATTCCACTGAAGACCTCGTCGCTCGACTATCCTGTGCGGCTGCACGAGTGCGTGAAATACCCGGCGTATTTGAATCTGTTCTCCAATCACTCCACCGACGCTACCAAGCTTGCATTACTGTCGGTGGCAGCAATTTTGAGCAATTATTATAAACATTTCCGTAAAAAGGCATTTAGCGGCGACGTTGTACACAAACAATGTTTTGCATGGCAGGTGTTATGTTTTTGTTTGTGCCTCAACGCGTCAATTCCGCCCATATATTCCTATACAATAATTATTTGTTTTAGTGAGCTCTACCACCCCTCAAAGTTTGTTCCATGATTTTATAATCATCCTGTATACACAAATAACAAACGAAAAAATCAAGATGAACTGACGGTGGCTGACACCTACCAAGATGGCGGACTGCACCAACCAATATGGTGGACGGCTGCACCTACCAATATAGCGGCCTGCACCAGTCAAAATGGCGAATGGCTGCATTTACCAAGATGGCGGGTGGTGGCTGTGACACCTACTAAGATGGTGGACTGCACCTACCAAGATGGTGGAACGAGTATTGGTGGATGGGGTGTGGTGGACCTCCGTACATTTAAGTAAAATTTTTTTTTAATTTCTTAAATTTTGAAATTTTTTTTAAAAATGTTGTTAATATAATTTTTTATAATTGTTTAAATTTTTTTTTTAATTTTTGGGTCAAAGGTCAAAGGTTATGGTCAAGCTCACATGGATCCAAGATGACGGCCGGTCTGCGCCTTTCTTCTACGCCAGACGCCGATGCTCCAGACTCATCATAATAATTCTACTATTAAGCTAGCGTGCATTTAACTTCATCACGGAGGTAGGATTCGGAGCATCAGATTCGGATTTAATCAGTTTGATGTTTTGAATGATAGGGTTCACAAACCTGAAATAAATACACGACAATCATTTTGAAAATAAGTGTTTGAGTCACTAAGAATACATAATTTTACATTGCCTACCATAATTCCAATTGCGTGAAAAATTTGGTGGAGATCGGTTGATTGGTTTCAGAGATATGGCATAAAAACGTTATTTTTTAAACATATATATATATATATATATCTTATAAAAATTCCCGAAAAAAAATTCTGTAAAGGATGTTTCTAATATATATTATCAGCATAAAATTTTTATTGAATTTGATTAAAACGTTAAATAGATGTACCAAACAAATCTAAATATTTATATGGCCGCCATTTCGAATACCAATGTCCAGCCGTATCAAATTATGTAATTTACATGGCCTTCTGTCGTTGTGCAAAATTCGGCGGAAATTACTGGAATTGTCTCGGAAATATGGCGAAATATTCTATTTACTCACCTGACACTATTTTACAAAAGAATCCGGCAAAAGAGGATAGCTGTATGCGTGGATGCTTCTGTTTAATACTGTTACCGTACAAAATTTGGTTGAATTTTGTTGGAACCTTTTGTAGCTGGAACAAATTAACCTTAATTATTTATATAAACCCCATTAAAAAATGCCTGGCGCACATATTATATGCTAATTTACATACCATACTGTAACAATACTTCGTGAAATCTTTGTATTAATCGGTACGTAGGCCTTTCAGATATGGCAAAAACCTCCATTGTTTATGATCTTCATAAATGGAGAACAAAAAGTATATGTATTTTTACATTCGATAATTATCATAGATATAATATACAAAGTTAAATATAAATCCGTTACATAGCTTCGTAGATATAGCGCACACAAAGATTAAACGTTTGTATACTCGCCATTCGGAAAATAAGAGACTTACGTACTAAAACACACACAAATTAATTTGGCCTACAACAATACAACTTCTTCGCCAAATTTGAAATAAATCAGTTTGTTGTTTCTCGAGATACGGCATGAAAATTGCATTATTTCATGTTGGGCTACCTTACAAAATGGCGGAGAAATGAAGATTTTCAAATACAATTTTGATGGAAATAGTTTATACTATTAGTATACAATGTTAAGTTAAAATTGGTTTTGTAGTTTCGTAGATAAAAAACTCTGAGCTAAAATATTTATATGACCGCCGTTTTAAAAATGCGTCTCAAAGTTTGTCGGCTTACATGGCCCGCCATAGTGCTACTTATTTACCAAATTTGGAAGAAATCGGCNAAATGCGTCTCAAAGTTTGTCGGCTTACATGGCCCGCCATAGTGCTACTTATTTACCAAATTTGGAAGAAATCGGCTGTTTTTCGGAGATATCACGTAATTTTAATTTGTTATGTGATACTATTTAAAAAAAATTGCCAACAAGATATTTTGCATGGTTACATTTTACGGTTGAAATATATATAGNTTATGTGATACTATTTAAAAAAAATTGCCAACAAGATATTTTGCATGGTTACATTTTACGGTTGAAATATATATAGCCAGCATACAAAGTTTCATTGGAATTAATTAAATGGTTTCGACGATATAACACACAAAACTAAAATNATATATATAGCCAGCATACAAAGTTTCATTGGAATTAATTAAATGGTTTCGACGATATAACACACAAAACTAAAATAGTTATATTGTGACCATCTTGTAAATAAATTTCTGACATACCTTAACATATCAGTTAACATGACCTACCTCAGTACTACATGTCTGTCATATTTAGAAGGAATCGGTTAATTNCATACCTTAACATATCAGTTAACATGACCTACCTCAGTACTACATGTCTGTCATATTTAGAAGGAATCGGTTAATTGTTTCCTGAAATAAGACATTAACATATATTTATTCGTGTGGCACTATCTTAAAAAATGGAGGACAAAATAGGCCCCGTGTACACATTTGGTGTCTGTTATATATACTGGGTCGTATGTTTCAATACAACCTTAACTAATCATGGTTTAGAAGATACAGCGTATTATAATAAAGTAGCCATATTGCTGCAATTTTGAAAATAATTGTCTGACATACTTGAAACATATTTATATCTATAAACTGCAGCAGTACTGCCAATTGTTTCCGGGGATAATACACAAAAACTTTATTAATTCATTTAACGCTATGTTACAAAATGGTGGATAAAAGTGGTTACGTTTTGGCTCATATGATGCTTGTAATTTATACTGTTGGCGTTCAAAATTAGGTAGAAAGTGGTCAAATTGTATAGTAGTTATACCAAATAACCTTAAAATATTTTTATGGTCACCATTTTGAAAATAAGTGCATAATTATGTTTAATTACTTACATTTATTTAACCTATCATTGAAGAACATACGGGCCAAATTTGGCGAAAATTGGTTGAGTAGTTTTTGAGATATAATAACAAAGCTTTATTTTTAATGTGGCACTATCTTCCTTAATGGCTGACCAAAAGAGATATTCTGTCTGAATTCAATGATTATAACTTGCACTGTTAGCAAACATAGTTTGGTTTTAATAAGTACAATGGTTCACGAGATATAACATATCATCCTAGAATTTAAAATTGCCGCCATTTTCAAAGGAAGTGCCCTGCGGGGTTGAAAACTATAAAAGTCAGGTGTCCTTACTTAGTACTATTTGTTTAGCGAGTTTGGGGTGAAATTCGGTTCTCGCGTTCAAAAATTGAAAGTGGGTTACCCACACATTCCCAGACACACACATACACACATACCCATATAAACACAGACACACATACAGGAAAGTGATCTTATAAGCCTTTCTTTCCTTCGGAAAATAGACTAAAAAAATGTGTATTGTAAAAGCGTTTCGGTTTTTGATAACAAGAATGACTTAACACAATATTTGGTGATATGAATTACGTACCCGACGTCAAAGTAATACATCTTTAACTCCAATTTCTTTTTAACCTATATGTATGGAGGCTTCCAATTAATAGTTCCCAACATTTTGCCGATAGAAAATATGATTTAACCAATGTTTCTGTCGAATTATACGTTAAATATTTTATTTTCTTAAGCCA
>NQII01013188.1:4184-20840 GCA_002778355.1 Clitarchus hookeri
ATACGTGGCAACGCTGAAATGGGAGGTCTTACCCCACCCGCCGTACTCTCCAGACGTTGCTCCTTCCGACTACTATTTGTTTCGATCGATGGCACACGGCCTGGCTGATCAGCATTTCCGCTCTTATGAAGAAGTCAAAAAATGGATCGATTCGTGGGTCGCCTCAAAAGACGCATTGTTTTTTCGAGATGGTATCCGAAAATTGCCAGAAAAATGGGGAAAAGTAGTGGCTAGCGACGGACAGTACTTTTAATCATAAATATGTAATCAGGTTTTAACAATAAAGCCTCAAAGTTTGGGAAAAAAACGGAGGAAGCAAGGTTGTACACCTAATAATATTAGCAATTAGCAATAAAGTTATGTTTCAGCTCCAACTTCAAGTGCGCGCCCACAGGTTATGGATAATGTTTCCAACTTTTTTTTTCCATGTCCAATATGCAGCCAAAGTTTGTAGCTGTTTCTCGGTTACAGCGCACACACACACGCGCGCACACACTCTAATACGTACATATGCAAATACAGAAGTATGTACAGCATACGCACATATAAAGACAGAGCTATTTATGAACNCACTCTAATACGTACATATGCAAATACAGAAGTATGTACAGCATACGCACATATAAAGACAGAGCTATTTATGAACTATATATTCGTGGTCCACAGTTGCGACGGCGTTGCTACACAACTGTATTTGAAGAAGCGATCTCTGTAGCAGAGATCGCTAAACCGCTTCCTACGGATAACAAGAAGTTCTCCCCCTCGTTTCGAAACACTGGTAAGCCAAGGTATGTATGTTTTACAATAAACGTTATGTTAGTATAGCATGCAAACTGTCGCCGATAGAATTCCCGGAACAAAGCGGGTAATTAAAAACTATTAAAAGGCGGTAAATACGTTTAAAGAAAGGCTTATTAATAAGCATGATAGATACCACATGTCACATCTTATATTATGCTGTAGTAAAGACAGTGCTGCTCATGAAAAAAATATTCGTAGTATTCATAAGCACATTAAAGCCAAGATAACAGCCGANGTAGTAAAGACAGTGCTGCTCATGAAAAAAATATTCGTAGTATTCATAAGCACATTAAAGCCAAGATAACAGCCGAACACTGTATTCGTGACGTCAGAAACAACTAACGCAAGTTGGGAATTAATCGCTCAGATATGGTGACTAAACATCCAGCTCGTGGATCTATGGCGGTGAGAGGATTTTCCGTTTTACATTAAGTATCCTCACAATATACAATGCTGTTAGTGAGACTTACAATGCTGTTAGTGGGACCGGCAACACTAGACAAATTTGAGCTAGGATAATCAAATGCACTGTGTAGATTAATCACAGAATATAGTAATAACTTACATTTATAGCGCCATACAAAAAGTTTCAATGTTAATTGAAATCCGCATAGGACGATGCTACCACGAGCAACAACGGGAGCCTCTACATCTGGCAGAAAATGAAAGATATCCCGGATAGCTTTCCCGGGAAATGATTACAGAGCGGCTTCAATGCGAGTCCATAATACTCTGGTTGCTACTGGCAGACCAATCTCAGTGCAAGCATGTTCCTACTCCTATACTCCCTCGCAGTGCAGTAATTTCGAGGTCCATTCCCCGTTTTCGATGAATATAGCCCTATGGTGTTCAGTGATGTCACGTGCGCACAACAGTAAGAACAATTCTTTAAATACACGCGGCCATCTAGTGGCAAGATCAATGGCGTGTTGTGAGCTGTCGCAAAGTAAGCTGGCGTTCGCTCTGTGCTGTAACCTGTTGCTTGATAGTTTACAATTCCGCCTCTGAAACTTAGCCCGGCAGCTGACTCCACAAGACGCGTGTAATGGGTCCCTTGCTGCTCGCTTGTGAGTGGTCGTAATACATCCAGTTTCCTTAGGCTGCACTATGCTAACTGGCTCATGCTGCGTGCACCGGGAATGTACGGCCGTGAGCAAGCACCAGTTTACCTAGCAACACTTCACCACACGCCACTGGGCAAGGTAACATCTTCAACAACTGCGCAAGATGTGAAACAAGCTCTCATCCAACTCTAGCACTCGCGTTTCACTGTTTGTGGTCTCTCAAATACGTCACGACAACACCGCGTAAACTGTCCAAGTTCTGCGCAACTATGAGTCACGCAGGAATGCAATAATTTGGTTTCATCAAAATCTCGCACCTATCCTGTTAATTTCGAGCAAGCAAGCTGACGCCTTCCTGGTGTCGCAATTCCAAAAACCAGGCATGAAATCCAGCAACAAACTTCGGCTACAACTTAACTACGAAAAAATAGGACTGAAAATATGCAGTGTATATAGCCAAAGGAGATTCATAAGGGCAATAAACGCCTTATAAGATGAAACTTCCTTGACAGAGAATATAATTATGTTCCAGAAAATCTGGGTTAAAGACGAAGCAGTTCCCTTTTGCACTTTCCCACCAAGGCGAACCGGATTCAATCCCCGGTCAGGACACTCCCGGATTTTCCCAAGTGGGAATCGTGCCGGTCGATGCCGTTGGTCGGCGGGTTTTTCTCGGGGATTTCCAGTTTCCCCTTGCAATCCGACGCTGCTCCATTCTCACCCCAATTAACCCGCATCGGCTTTCAAGACCTCGTTGTTAAGAGCAACCCAAATCTCTCAATTCTCATTCCTTTGCACTTAAAATGTTTCATCCGCTGGCTACGTACATACATAAAGCCACAATACGTGACCTCTATGAGACGCTTATGCCATGACGATAAGTTACTATGATTTATGCGGCCTTCCATGTAACGTTACAGATAAAAGAAAACTAGCATGTGTGCCACATCATTTTGGTTATACAGGAGACGTTTGTATATTAACGTTCGACCATTTTAAGGGTGCACTTCGACTTCAAGAACTCCAGCAAAACATCGAACGACGACGGCAGTGTGACCGTCGAAAGACTCTGGGCAATATTAACGGCGTTGGCTGTTGAAACTCGTTTCAAGCGAAAAACGTACACAACTGCAGTTAACATTGATGAACTTTTACGTTGTGCGCTCGATGAACGTAAGCGCGAGGGCTGCAGTGTACCCTGCCTATAAACTTCAATAGGCTAATCCCCAACTAAAGTTTAATGCTAATCGCACGACACAGGGCTGTGCGCATATGTGCCCGGTTACACCGCCACGGGGCACTTCGCGATTGGAAACGCGTGGACTGGACTGACGAATGGCTTTTCCAACCAATTAGGAAAGATGGAAGAGTCTGCATATATAGAAGATTCTATAAATCCGTATATCCCGAATGCCAACAAGAGACTGCACCGGCTGGCTGTGGCTTAGTAATGCTATGGGGTGTATTAAGCTAGCATGCATTACAACACAATCTGTTTATGGTGAGCTTTATCCGTACTTTCTTACAGATTTGCTTTACACATTCAAATCCTGCGATTACACCGACGGATTTGGCTCCTTCCGAAATGANCGTACTTTCTTACAGATTTGCTTTACACATTCAAATCCTGCGATTACACCGACGGATTTGGCTCCTTCCGAAATGACACTACACCATCACACATGTCCAGAGCCTTGGAATTATTGCTAGAGAAGTACACGCCCGACTTTGCGGTCATGCCCTGGCCATCATTTATTGGATTTCAAACTTTATCGAGCTCATCAGGGATGTCGTCCAACGAGCCGCAGAAATAAGAGATCCGCCACCTCGGAATAATAGAGAATTGTGGATCGTTCTTGAAAAAATCGCGTTGTTTGTTGTCCACAGACAACTTTAGGAAGCTCTTGGCATCATGTCCCACCGCATCTAAGTAAATGGATTTGGTAGACTCCAGGGCAAGGGCTGGACTGCGGCGCCGCAGCTCTGTCGCCATATTGGATCCGCCATATTTTTTTCCGGCCACCATANCAGGGCAAGGGCTGGACTGCGGCGCCGCAGCTCTGTCGCCATATTGGATCCGCCATATTTTTTTCCGGCCACCATTTTGTTTTTTATTTCATGCTCTATCATTCCTTCTTGCATTTTCATGCTCCCTCATTCCATCTTGTCTCTCATTCCATCATTTCTCTTTCCTTTCTACCCCCAGTTCTCTCCGTTGTGGCCCTTCTTCGCCCGCCCTCTAGGTAGTTCCCTCGCCACCTTCTAGGGCACTGGTGTGTCCTCCATATTGTTTGCAGTGGTTCCTTCATCGCCTGCTAGGAGGCGCTGGTGTGTCCGCCATCTTGTTTACAGTAGTTTNCCATATTGTTTGCAGTGGTTCCTTCATCGCCTGCTAGGAGGCGCTGGTGTGTCCGCCATCTTGTTTACAGTAGTTTAAGTCGTCGAGCGACAACCAGGAGAGCTGTTATTTATTTTGAGTTAAAAAAATCCTGTAGAGGGGTGCGAGATCGAACTGCCGGACCTTTTGTTCGCCAGCATGGCTGACACCCTAGCCAACTGGGCTATCAGGGCATGTGTTAGAGCAAGGGGTTTAAAAGAAGTAATAGCATATGTGTGCAGGGGACGAATGAATATTTTGNTATCAGGGCATGTGTTAGAGCAAGGGGTTTAAAAGAAGTAATAGCATATGTGTGCAGGGGACGAATGAATATTTTGCCGTGATTGTTTTAATGCATAGTAATAATTTTGTATTAAAGTTTTTTTGACTATCCTAGACACAGACCACCAATAAGAATTTTTTTCATATAGTCATACACATGCAATAAGAATTTTTTCATATAGTCATAGGTAAATTCTTTTTTTCAGTTTAAGTATTTTTCTTAATAAACACATGTTTTAGTGTAAGTATGCATGTGTGTATGTAAGTTCCAGTCCTCGCCTGAATTTTTTTGTCATAGGTAAGTTTAAGTAGTNGAATTTTTTTGTCATAGGTAAGTTTAAGTAGTTTTTCTTAAAAGTGTATATATATATTCTTCTTACAGCAACTGTTGTTCTCTCAAGCAATAGTATTTATAGCTTGTTTATGTCTTCATTAGAANTATATATATTCTTCTTACAGCAACTGTTGTTCTCTCAAGCAATAGTATTTATAGCTTGTTTATGTCTTCATTAGAAACAATATTTTTTTATCAGTTTAATGAAAATAATATTCTTACTTATATGTATTTGTGTCTTATCATGGCCAATATATGTTCAGGTTTGTGTTTAGTAATGAAAAAAAGTCACTCCAAGTGGTTTCTAAGAACAATTAAAGTGCCAATATTTGCAAATATGAGGAAATGGAAACCATTTGAAAGCATCCAAGATATAAAAAAAATGTATCTTACATGTGCACATTAAAAAAAAAAATAGACAAATGGAAAACAAATTACTGAATGAGATTTTATAATCTAAAATACATGGCAAAAACAAAAAATGAGCAATGGTAAAAAATCTGAAATGGTGACACTACTTACTGTGCACAGAGGTAACTGTTTTCTCCCTTAAAAAAATAATATTTTGCAAAAAAATTAATTACAAATATATGTATATTTAAAATTAATTATGCAATGTTTAGAAAAACACACTTTAAAAAAAACACGTGCACTTTTTAAACTTATCACTTTGTCTACATGTTGCGGTTAAATTGTCTACAATTGGCTCCAGCCCATCCCAGCAAATGTTGAGATTGTTTTCGATCCCTCCAATGAGGAAACGAGTATCCATCTGATCTTGGCGAATATCGTTCGTAGAACGAAACACCTCCGGCAAGGCCTGTAGAAGCAGATGTTGGTTTGTCAACACTGCTTCTAGAATATGGCAGATTTGACTCAATCTGTGATCGATATCCTCCAGTTTCTCGTTTACGCACTGGAGAGAAGAGAGGGTGGCAACGTTGGTGGAGCAGATACCCACTCTGCCAACGATATCGCTCGTTGACTTTGCTCTTCGACCACATCGCTATATTCGAGTGGTTGAGCACCGCCCAAATATAGCTATNCACTAATTAAACAACCTTTTTTATACTCCACAGCTACCATGTCTTGAAGCGCCGAGCTAATATCTTCATAGCCATAGCCCTGCATTAAACAATTATTTATCCAACACAGCGCTCTTATCTATCCAGCCATCTGTAGATTTAGGAAAACCTTGCCAATGGACCAATAATTTATTAGCTTTTCTCCTAACTTTATCTAGGAGATAAATATTAGGAAATATTGTAATTTGGTTTTCATGGACATATAGACCGCCGCGAATCGGCTGAGAATTCATATCTTCCAAGTAATACATCCTGTGTTGATAATGGCGGATTTTTATCACCTTAAATATTTCATTTGTCCAGCCTGGCACAAAGCCTTTCTCAAATGTACCCTTAAACTCTAGATATATGCTCATAATCTCTCACATGCGCTTTCAATTTATACTTGTCCAGTTTTTTCTCATTCTTAAATACAGTTTTCAGAAGTGAACTGTCTATTACATCAGCATGCCAGTAGTGCAGTGAATTTTGTGGAAATATGCAGATATGAGTTTAGGTAATATTGCTAACCATTTATAGCTTCCTTGAGTGGTAAAGGAATTCCACATCATAGTTTAAAGAGTACGGTTAAATCTTTAGACAATTACCACCTTCATACTGCTGTGAGTTGAATAATGATTAAATTTATATAACTCCATTAAGGCGTGGAATTTGCTATTGTAAAATTCTTTGCCAAGATCTGTTTGCAAATTATTGGGAGGGCCTTTATCTCGTAGAACAAGTTTCATTGCCTCGTAGAACGAGTTACGTTGCCTCAGTTGTGCACTTAGCAGGCTTATTGTTGATTAGAATTGCCCATGCATTTTTAGTGTAGCAGTCTATTACTGTCAACGTGTATTTAAAACCTCTGTTCGCTCTTGCATATGGTATTAATGCTACCAAATCGGCTTGATATAAATCACGTAAACCAAAGACACTCACATTCCATCTCGGATAATTATGTCTAGCAAGTTTTTGGAGTACGTTGTGCAATTTGAGCGCGACTCATCTTATGTATCTCGTAATTCTTCGAGGGTATTTGTAATTTCGTTCATGTGTGAATTATTTCCCGCTCGTTGAGAAGCAATTTGCAGTCGTAATCTTTGAACGAGCTCATCAGCATCGATAGCCAGTGGATATTCTTACTTCAGGAAACAATTTTGAGATAATGCCAATTTCGAGCGAGTTTCGTTCTTATATCTGCTGCTGTTAGGATCATTTTTTCTGACTGAGCACTCTTAACCTTGAGCAGTCATCTATGCTGGCGTAACGTCTCGCGAGAATATTCTGCAGCATTGCGTTTAAAAATTAATTCGTATAGTCCCGGCGCAGCTTGTATAACCACATCACCGACTTGTATTATATCGTTGGGTAGGAAAAAAATTTGTTTATTTCCTAAGAACCGCTTTTTATTTCGTTTGTACACTCCCATCATTAAACCGAGCTGTGTACGAAAACAAATAATTGGGAATGTTTGCGCTTCGAGTAATTGGACTTCTTTTTACGTTTCAAATCAGACACTGGCAAATTATCTTCATCATTTTCCAACAATATTTTACGCTTTCTCTTGGTCCTGGGTCCGATTACTGGTTCTTTCTTAATTTCAATAGAGGGAACCGTTTGTTTTAAATTATCCAGTCTTGAGGTAACGGGTTTAAACGCTACCTGTAACGCAGTGTCTCGTTTCAGACAGACCCGCTTAGCAGCTAGATATTTCGCGCTGTAATTCACTCATAGCATCCGCCATCGTACTGTGCATTTAAACTGCAAGTACGCGGTTTATATATAATAGTGTAGCTTTATGCCAGTACTCGTCCAACTTATCACGAATAAGCTCCCAATGCTTATCTATTGCATTACGTGCATGTACGCAGTGTTTAAACGATGCATCGTTATAAGTCATGTCGGCCAGACCAGCGATTACTTTGGCCATAATTGCGGCCTCTAGCTGTACCAGCATCGCATCCATTAATTTTTCAATTTCGTCAATAATTACATGTGCATGATTTTTACTGCCGTGATCGAATTTCGTCATTTGATAGCTGTTATTCAAACTGTAACGATCTACACTGAAACTATAATGTGAGCAGACTACACTTAAATGCACGAGTGTCCCTGCTTAAATATTATTTTTTGGCTGTGACAAATTAGACTTCGGTACCACATGTTTATGCACAGCAGGTAGCGGGTTCGAGGCCGGTTGCACAGGCCCGGATCGCGAGTTCGAGACTAAAGCAGGTAGATTGTTTTTTTTTTTTTTTTAACAGCATCTTCTAATTTAGCGAGAGATGGTACTAATGCACCTTTAAGTTTTTCTATTAGACGGTTTTCCATTATCTTGAGTTTCTTTCCCAGCAAATTAGCAACGTCTGTGTGGACTGCGTTTAATTTAGTGGAGATTGAGCCCACCATAGTAGAAAGAATTTTAAAAGTTTCGGAATTTGCGTTCTGAACATACGCCTTGTTGACTAAGTCATCATGTTTGGGGTCTGCCCCATTTTTAATTCGTTTTTCCCCCCGCACCAAAGTGCCCCATCTTCCGACTGCGCGAGACAGCTTTCTCATGACATTTCAGCCCGTCGTGGCCAAATTTTGAAATAACGTAGCTCATCTGTTATTGATACACTGAAGAGCCAAAAAAAACTGGTACGCCTGCCTAATATCGTGTAGGGTCCCCCGAGCACGCAGAAGTGCCGCAATACGACGTGGCATGGACTCGACTAATGTCTGAAGGTATGCAGGAGGCAATTCGCACCATGAATCCTGCAGGGCAGTCCACAAATTCAATCTGCGCCAATTTGAGAAACGGTTGCACGTCTGTAACGTTTAATGATTCTCGTCAGTCGTCGTTTGTCCCGTTCTTTCACGATATTTTTCCAACCGCAGCGATGTCAAAGATGTGATGTTTTACCAGATTCCCGATATTCACGGTACACTCGTGAAATGGTCGTACGCGAACATCCAAATGTTATCGCTACCTCAGAGATGCTATGTCGCATCTCTCGTGCGCCGACTATAACACCACGTTCAAACTCACTTAAATCTTGATAACCTGCCATTGTAGCAGCAGTAACAGATCTAGCTGCCGACCGCATCGCGTTACTCTGATTGGTTCCACGCCTCTGTTATTTGCACACAAACACACGCCTATACCAGTTTTTTTGGCTCTTCAGTGTATATTGTAATGAACTGATCGAAACCGCAGCAGGTAGAAAATCTTCGACGACCACGAGAAAACCGTGGGGCTCGCGCCAACAGAATGCACATACGTCCTTAATTTTTTCAAATGGAATGTCAGCGTTTACGTGATCTGAATAAGCATGGCGCTAGTTAAAGTCGTCCATGCGAAACAAAACCAACATGTTCGCATTGTCACGCAGCAACTGCCTTGGTATGCGTGACTGTGTTTGACAAAGACAAAACGAATCCACAGTCTCATGTCTGCCCATACAAAAATACTGCTGCATGCACGTTTGCTTCTCGCAGGCCACATCGTCGAAAATAACCACAGTGTTTGGTTCAGCCAGTTCGGGCGGTACGGCATCGTCATTATCTTTTTGTCAATATCAAAGAGTAATGTTTGCGTGTTTTTAATTTTAAGAATGACAACTTACAGAGTAATGATGTAGAAATTCAAAATTAGAATTCTTGGAATAGTAGTTCGTTTAATATGTCTCATTGTCAGCCATTGTCTACAAATACCATTTACTCCGGACATTATTATTGAATTATCAGTTCGGAACATTGGGATTTACATTCACTTAAGCTCAAACGGATTTGAAAAAACAGAACATCCAATAGATTATGTTCTGCATTGAATTCTACCTCTGAGCCTTGATATAAAAGGGGTGATGGCGGCAATGCGTTTGATGTGTTACTTGCCGGCACTGTAAACATAGCAATTTGTAATTATAACTTTTGTTATTTTCCTATTAGGTAAAAGTTTGTCTATTTAGAAAATGCATTACTTTATTTAATTACTCTTCTTATATTCTGGTGGGAAACCTTATAATGTTATCATGATGTTTTTTCTTGTTTCTAGGCTATCTGGAACCAGCCGTGAGATCAAATTTTAATAGTCCATCCTATGATCCTAACTCAATTCCTGGACCCAGTCATTCTGAAGAAACCATCGCTCGTGAAACAGGTGAGAAACTTGATACTCTTAACTCAAATTCTGACTCTGATGAGGAAGTTGATGAAGAGCCTATAAAGAGTAGTCTCGTGACCGAATTTTGCCCAGAAGAGATATCTACCGATGAAACCTCACTAAGTGACACTGCCTCGGTGGGAATTCCCGAAGTGAAAAACAGCTGTGCACATCTTGATGGAATGGAGACCTTTCCTGAGACAACGGAAAAACCTCGAAAGCGGCTTGGATGTCAAAGTAAGTGGGGTAGAACATTGAGTAAGGAAAAGAGGGCTAGGGGTGAGTCCATACAAAGAAGTTCCTTCTTTCAGTAAGGACGGCAATGTATGAAACCTCCATGTCGAAACTGCAGGAGCCAATGTAGCTCGAAAATTTCGGAAGAGGAGCGTAATCTGATTTTTTCTGCTATTACGCCCTAACAGATTATAGTAGGCAGAGAGATTTTATTCATGCCAATACTGATAGGCCCTTCAAAAAGTGTATAACGGCTGAAAATTCTAAATGAAATTTCTTCTTTATATTTTATCTTCCGTGCCAGGGTAGAAACGTTAAAGTATGCAAGACTATGTTCCGTAATACCCTTGGTATTAAAAAAGGAGTAGTAGATATTGCAATGAAAAAGCGAACCTCTGAAAATACCAGTGAAGGGGATAAAAGAGGTAAGCACGTAAAAAAAGAAACACCACCAGCTGTCGTAGAAAATGTAAAAAAACACATTGAGAGTTTTCCTGTGATGCCTTCCGATTACTGTCGTGCAACGACCAAGCACCTCTACCTTGATCCATCTTTAAATAAATTGGCTTACATGTTGTACATGACAGTCCAAACATTACTTTTACCACTAGATAAAGCCAGCTTACCTTTCTATCGTAAAATTTTCAACCAGTATTATAATTTAGGATTCCATCATTCAAAAAAAGACCATTTCCAAGTTTGTTCTCACTATAGCAATGCTTCATCAAACGAGAAAGGGGCGTTAAAGGCAGATTATAAAAATCATTTGGAGCTAAACGATAGAGCCCGTGCCGAAAAAATAAAAGATAAGGAAGAGGCACAAAAGTCAAACGGCGAATCAGAATCAGTATGTGCTAATTTTGATTTGCAGCAAGTGCTTCTCGTGCCATCAGACCCTGCTAACAATGCGCTATTTTATAAACGCTGTCTTGCTACATACAATTTTACAGTCTACATGCTTAACACCCAGCAAGGTTTCTGCTACATGTGGGAGCAGACCCAAGGTGGTAGATGTAGTTGTGAAATTGCAAGTTGTGTCGTTTGTTTTTGAAAGCCCTTCCTACTAATGTGAACAAAGTCGTATCTTACATTGGCAGGTGTTGTGGGCAAAATATAAATCAATTTATTGCCACAATGTTCATGATTGCTGTGCAGGAACTGGGAAAAAATTTCGGTAATTGACATGAAGTTTCTGGTCCCGGCTCACACTCAGATGGAGTGCGACTCCATTCATTCAGCTGTAACCACCGAGCTGCAAAGAGTAGGCAAAGCGTCATGGCCAGAAGGCATGAAGCAGATCGCCACGAAGCACCAGGAGGAAAGGGGACAAACCCTACCAGGTCTTCAATCTTCAGATGCAGGATATCAAAGATTACAAACTTTTTATGAAGCAAAACCTCGCAAACCAGAAGAAGGACAAAGATTTAGAAGAAGTGCGCTGGCAAAAAACGAGTTGGATGCGTTCTGAAAAATCAGAACCTTACCAGATGAAATTCAGGGCGCATTTTGATGAGACCTTCAAAACTCTGGATTTCAACAAAAGAAGCCATTGGCAAACAATTTTGCAGCTGAAACAGTGGTATGAAAAACCAATCCCCATCACCACCTTAAAATACCGAGATCTGGTTTCCTTATTCTCTTTGAAGCCCACAGCACTCGGAGATTGATACAAACAGTTTTATCTGGATCTGCCTCACGATGAAAATGTCGAACAACATGAATGTGACTGCGATGATCCTAAACATGAAAATCCGTAATTTTTTATTATTATTTTATTTTTGTTCCCTTTTTAGATTAAATTTTGTAAACTTCAAGAAAAAAAACATTCACATTGATTGTTTGATTTTATTGATTTATTATGTAATCGATTTGTTGTTTGTAAAATGAAAAACAATTTTTTTTAATACATTATCGTCAATAAAGTAATAGATAATAAATAAACAATTTATTTACAGGCCTAAGTTCCTAAATTGAATATAAAACAAAAATATATTAAAAACATTATTATTTAAAAATATACCATACTTGAACATTTGATATCTAAATACTGCTAAGTCAATATCAAACATAATCTTAGTGCTAAAACTAGGTAACTGGAATTTTCAAAGTATATACCTAGATTTCATAGACTGTTTTTCACTTTTGTTGAAAATTTTTGTTCGAAAGAAGACATAAATACTTCTAATTAAATAAAATTTAGAAATGGTAGTAAAATAATATTTAATCATGTCTTCACACTCTCCAAACATCGTGACAAAACATTAATTTGATTTTCCTCGAAACAGCTAAATTGTAGTTACTTAGTTGAAGTGTTCACCCCACAATATGTTGGAAGACATTTGTTATAAACGAGCCAGTAAGCTACGAAGATAGCATCACAAAGACGGAATTCCATACCTATGTTCCATATATCTCAGGTTTATATACGCTACCGTCTGAGATTCGCATACTGGTACAAAACAAATAAATTTATACGGTACCATGTAACTTGTATTTACGCTTCTGCGACTCCATCACAGAGGCTAATGGTGCACCACCTACCACCACCAAAATAATCATAAATGGCACACTCCATGTGATTAACAGAATTTCGTACAAGCTGAATGGATGTGAAGAAGATGGCTGTAGGGACGTATGTTTAACTTCTACCATAAGTTTTTTTTTTTCTCTCTTTTTCGATTGCAACGCCAGCCACGCAGTGCGCTCAGAAGAAAAGCGGTCAGCGGTAGTCTACCAAAGAGGTTGGATCATCACGAGCAGCACGGCAAAAATATTATCTATCGGCAAAAAACCTGTTTGTATTAATTAGGTCTTGCTGACACCAAAGGATGGCCATCGGCTGACAACCATAACTCCACCCATGCCAAGTTATCGCTAAATAGGAATTAGTGATGCAACGAGTGTCGATTTTTCTATATTCGCGAATGTGAATGCAAATATTCACCTCCAACATTCGCGAATGCGAATGCGAATGTTGGTTTTTCAAATATGGCGCCAAAAGAGTGCACCTACCCACTCGAATTTTACCGCACGTTTAGAACTGGCCGGCCGGGCGGCGATGTTAAAACCGAGAGTAGCCCATATGCTCCGACTCTGAACGAAGTAAACAAATCGTGATTGCTGGCTTACTGAATGAAGTTAGCTGCTAATAATGTTTTCGTAAATATTTAGTTTGAGGTTACCTTGACGCGTACCGCTCATACCTACCAGTAGTGGCGACGCTATTCTTACCCACGCCGTAAACCGATGGCCTAACGACCAGAGGAATCCCCGAGTTCGAACCAACTGCACCTGTCATGTTGCCTGAGTCACGACGTGACGCTGCGAACGCGGGGAGTCCCGGGCATGTTATCGCCCCTCGCCACAAGAAATTACTAATCGGGGAAAAACAGTGCACCCCGCCTACCCCTATCCCACCGCAAACACGAGAGGGTAAGTCCCGAGTTATATGGAAAATAGAACAGAAACATATATATACAGGAGCCACAGAGGACCATTAAGTCAGTTATGCGACAGTTAAGAGAGTTACGCGAGAGTGAAGGACAGTTGAGGTCAGTTACGCGAGAGTTACGAGACGTTTACGACGGAGCAGCAGCGACAAGACAGTTACAACGAAGTTACGACGGAGTCGGGAGTTACGCCGGAGTCACGAGAGAGTCAGATACGAGGAACGACGAGCGACGAGGAGAGAACTGCACGTCCAGGGATCGAGCCCAGGACTTCGCGGGAGAGACACCGAGACAGCACGACAACACCAGCCACCAGCATCGAGGTAATTTCAGCAACCCGCCGAAACCTCCCCCCGACGCAAACATTCGCCGAGACGTGTGTAGGGCGCGGGATAGCTAGATTCCACCGTCCGAGGAGATATAAAAGGGGCTAGGTCTCATAGATGTACAGGTCACTGTAACTTTGGACAATAAAAGTTAAGCGTGAATAAACCGAACCCAGTTACGTCTTTGTGTCACCCCTCTTACAGCAGCCCAAGGTGCCGTTAGCCAGCACCGTAACAAATTACTACGTACCCTGCTATCCACCATCCTGTATAGTACAGGTGGGAGCAGCGTCGAGTCAACATACTTAAGTTTTGTTTTTAACTTGTAAAGACTCTATTGTTGTAATTGTACAGTGATAAGTGATATTTCAAAATGAAGCGGTCGTGTGTTAGCGAAGTTTGGACTTATTTTACAATATGTGATGCTGAAAATGTGAAATGCAAAATATGTAATAAACAATACTCGCGCAAAGGAAGAACAACAAGTGCTATGAGAAATCACCTGGAAGCTTTGCATAAAAACGAGTATAATGCTTTAAAGAATAGGGAAAATGAAAAGCGAAATGCTTCTACAACAAGTGTTGTGGCCTCCACTTCGCGACAATGTACGAAAACCGACCTGAAACAAATGTCTTTGACTGATTGCGTCGAAAAAACAAAAAAGTGGGATAACAACAATGCCAAGTCTTTGGAAATTGATAATTTAATAAGCGAAATGATTGCTTTAGAGGACTTACCCTTTAGTTTTGTCGAAAGCGTTGGATTTGTCAGACTATTGAACCATCTTTGTCCGTCGTATAATATAAAAAGCCGACAACATTTTTCTTCGTTTATATGTGAGAATTTCTACGGCAAAGTCAAAGATAAAATTTTGGGATTAATTAAGTCATTTGAAAAATTGGCGTTTACAACTGATATTTGGTCTGATTCTTGTTCAGGAATATCTTTGCTGAGTCTTACATGTCATGGTATAACAAAAAACTTTGAGAGAAAAATGATTGTGTTAAACGCAGAGGTATTTAACGATGGCCGACATACTGGTGAAAATATAGCTATAAAACTTGAAACCATGTTGTCGCATTGGGAAATACCTAAAGAAAAAGTGCAATGCATTGTTAGAGATGGTGGCACAAACATGAAAAAAGGTATTTTCTTGTTATTAATTAGAGACATTGATTGTTCGTCACACCAAATTCAGCTGGTTGTCAAGAAGGGGCTTAAGGCACAAAATTCCGTTATAACAGTGATTGCAAAATGTAAAAAGATGGCAACACATTTTCATCACTCAAATGTAGCTCAAGATGAACTGGCTGCTCTACAAGAAAGACTCGATCAGCCAAAGCTGAAAATCATACAAGAGTGTGCTACAGGATGGAATAGCAGCTTGTATATGTTAGAGCGTATTTTGAAAAACAAAAATTCGTTATGTCTTTATGCTTCCCAGAATAACAAGATTTCACAACTAACTTCCGAAGAGTGGATTATTGTGGAAAAAATAATAACTTTACTCAGACCTTTTGAAGAAATTACAAAAGAACTAAGTGCAGCCAATATTTCTGTATCCTCAGTAATTCCATTATTGTCCACTTTGGAAAAAATTATTGGTGAATTTGATGTGACCGACGAATGCGTTGGGAATACGATTTTAGTTCTTAAACGAGAACTATGTCGCAGATTTTCCCATTTGGAAAATGACGTATTGTTTGCTACCGCAACTTTTATTGACCCGAGATACAAATAAAAATTTTTCAAAAATTCTTCAACCAGAGATCAAGTTGTGAAAAATATTTTAGAGTCAATTGGAAACGATGAATCAAGCCTATCGTCTTGTTCAAATCCTAAGCGTGCCAGAATGACTACTCATCGGATTGAAACATCTGGTTCCAGTGCCAGTCTGACAGAGAAATCTATATCTTTAAGAGACACCATGAAATTGCTGATGGATTCCAGCGAAAGTGAAGAAGAAGAAAATGAATGTACGAACCCTATAGAAGTTTTGATAAAAAAAACCATCAATGAATATTTATTAGATAAACGTGTGGAAAATGATGTAGATCCACTTTCATGGTGGGCGGTAAATAATAAGAAGTATGGTATTATTTCTCCCATAGCCAGGCAATATTTAGTAACACCACCCACTAGTGTGCCTAGCGAAAGGGTCTTTAGTGGGGCTGGTCTTCTTTACACACCCCACCGAAATAGGCTGCAAGGAGAAAAGGCATCAAAACTTCTATTTCTGAAGTTTAATATTCCTCTACTCTTATTTAATTACTAAGTGTTTCACTTAATTGTGCTTAGATATAAACAATTTTTCATAGTTTTATTTTTCGATTTCAAGAAGTAATGTTTAATGGATGTCTTAAAAATTACTTAATTAGTGAGTTAGTATTAGTACCAAAGTTAAAATTAATAAAATGTTAAGAACATATTTGTTTTAATTGAAAAGAAGATTATTATATTGTTAAAGGCTGTTTCCCAAATATCATTAAAATACACTCTTATACATACAAATTTTGTTAATAAATAAAAATGTCTTAATCATAGCAGTTGCATTATTATTTAATAAACATTTTCA
>NQII01013189.1:0-21473 GCA_002778355.1 Clitarchus hookeri
GTGGGAATTGAATCCGCGCCCATAAGAAGATGGCCAGGCCAGTGATAGTACGATATCAGTGGAGCGCAAGAGGGGGCTAACTCCGTGCTGTATTGCCACATTGTGCATCAAAAGATGTCATCGTACGACATTTTCGTCGCCATTTTCGCTCAGGTTTCACGTAGTGTGGTTCTTATGCGCGCGTTCTGGGACAGCCTTTATATAAATATATATAAATATACACACACACACATATTCATTTACAGGCATCCTACGAGTTTAATTTGACTGTCCCTAAATGTACAGACATTCTAAAGTTTGAGAAGTTTCTTCTTATCTACGATTTTACAGGTCACTGGCTTGAAACCAGGCTTGGACATATCAGCTAGAACAGTTCTGCACGGTAGCAAATTTCCTTTCGCCATAAAGATAAAAACTGAAGCAATTGTTTTCACGTTTTTTATTATTATCCAGAAATGCGATAATGTGTACGCAAGCCGGTTTTACTGACATATAAATCTGACCCTAAAACCTCGATTAGGGTCTAACTAGGTAAACGAACTTGGGAACTGGAACGTAATCAAATTTGAATGACATTTTTGGTCTTTTAAACGTAACCCGCTCAGGCTTTGAGAAAACGCAGGTTGACATTCTTTGCTATTACCATGATAGCGTTTTGGCTGCTGACACTTTGGGTTGGAGGAATATGATTGGGGGTATTTTAATCAAAGGCTATAAGTAATTTTTCTCACAATTTTCGACAAATGTGTTTACTGAAATGCCATTTATTTAAGCTTAGGATGAAATATATCATGCATACGTCTAGCACGAAGAAATTGAAACTGCTGGGCAAATTGTATTAAAATTATTACTTTCAATGTAAACTAATTCTCTGCGTAAATATCCACACAACATAAATGAACACTTTAAATGTTAGTTTACGATAGTTACTGTTACTATCTTCAGCAAAAAATTATAAAAATATTGAATGTTTTGAAATACCCATTAATGGAATAACTNATAGTTACTGTTACTATCTTCAGCAAAAAATTATAAAAATATTGAATGTTTTGAAATACCCATTAATGGAATAACTCACCTTCAAAGATTCCTTTAAGATATGTCACATGGTTTTAAATTATGTATTCAAACTTTTGCGAAAANGGAATAACTCACCTTCAAAGATTCCTTTAAGATATGTCACATGGTTTTAAATTATGTATTCAAACTTTTGCGAAAGCAACATAATAAAATGCTAGTCACAGCGCGGAAAACAAGTATTAAAACATTTTACTCTTTAATGCACCTAATAAACAAAGGGCCTGAACATACAAATTTCTAAGACATAACATCAAATTGTTTACATAAATTTCTAAATTTTCAACACAAATTCAAAATACTTTCTTATATAACTAAAAGTTTTTGAGTGAGTAAGTAAGTAATCAGTAGTGTAACAGTGCCAACAGATGTGCAGAAAGAATTTTCTACTGTCTTAATGCTGTAATAAGAGGTGAAGCGTGATCAACAGAACTCCATGCTCAGAAAATTAAATACATGCAATTCTAACAATATTTCTTTATCAACTTTGACTGCTATATTATATTTAAATTTATTCTTGTTAGTATTTCTGTAAGTTACAATATTTTAACGTGTTTCGCTTAGTTACAACATTTTAATGTTATGCATTTTAATTTTCCTAAACATTTAGGCAATTATGCCTAACATAATAATTTTTATGCAAAATATGTTTTAATTAAAAAAAAATCTGGAATTACTATATTTTAAAATTTTTTGGTAATATTAATTGAAAAGCAAAATATTATGACAAAATAAGAATAAAAATACCAGGTCAAATTGCTATTACCTGCTTAAGCATTGAAAGTGTCTTAAATATTAAATATTTTTCCGGTATTGAGTCATACGAAAAATTAAGCACGCTTTCTCTTTCATTTTAATTTCAAAATGTTTTGAGGGTCACTATATTTTTTCTAGACAGAGCACCAAAATTATATATATATATATATATATCTATATAAGGAATTCTTTTCGACTCGGTCAATATTTTTCTCTCCTACTACAAATTGCAGATAATAAACAATAAATAACACTTAATGTGTTTTATTTAGCACTACATTGGCATATTTGTTTTACAAAAAGGCTGTCCAACATAGTTGAAAAGGCATTATAATACTGATATATCTAAAAAAAAAATTTATGAAACTAGACTAGATGAGTGGATTTAACTTTGTTTCAGACTTTTTACCAGTAAAATGATTGAGTCACTTTTCGTTACAAGCTGTACGAAGAGAGGGCTGCACGTAATTTCAATATCGGGTACGTAGAGGTGATATCGCATTAGATATACTTGCCATCGTCACCGTTAGCATTCCATTGATCGCTTGCTTAACTCTTCCCAAACGTGCCTATCGCTAGGAAAAGGCGACTTGTGCTTGTATAAGTCTAACAATAATACTTTTCAAGATGTCAGATGATGTTGATTAGCGTATGCCTTTGAAACATTTTTGAGCTCGTATGTTGACCGAAAAGTGGCCTTTAAACTAAACTCGCAGTAACTTGTTACCAGGGTTTTTTTTTCTTTCAGATATGAATGACTGAAATGCATGTGGTCTGCATTGAAATCTCCCTGCCTCCTATAGTACATATCCAATGGAATCATGCGTAATACCTGTTAAAGACCACAATTAAAGGAAGCCTCCACTACATTTGCACTGTAGCTGCAAGCAACGCAGGACGTTGCACAGCGCTCTGTTCAACGTGATGGAACAGCGTGATTTATGGATAATTTTATTGAACGAGTTCACTCTGGGTCACACGGAGGCAAAACCGTATCGTAATATGGCGGGCACTTGGGGGCATAGTCGCGACGTCACAACGGACAGTGCGCCGCTGGTTTGGAAAATCTTGTGCCCGTGTCCAGATGAGGAGGGTTAAAGGCTGCAGGTCAAGGGTGGCCAGCGATAGTTTAAAGGCACGTGTTGAGGCAAATACAAGCATCACCACCAAGGAACTTGCCCGACTGATGAATTCATCAAGTTAAACCATTTAAGCGTATCTACAGCATAAAATAGAGTGAAAAGTGGACAACTGGCCATCTCATGAACAGGAGAAGAATAACGAATAACAGCGGCTGGACTTCTGCAATAACGTGTTAGTTCGTCACTACAGTGAGTTCCTACTAGATCGCATTGTGGCGTTTGGTGAGAAATGAATACTTGGTGATCATCGCAAGCAAGATGGGTAGTTGTTGGACTTTGGCGAAACCACCCAACCCTATCTACAACCCAAATTGACGCCACACAATGTTTTGGCTGTTGATATGGTGGGAAGCACTAGGTGTTGTCCGTTATCAGTTCTTTCCTCCTCGTGAAACCATTATTGCTTTCACGTATTCTGCAGAAATTTACGAAACTCACTAGCAGATGCGTCAAAAAAGGCATTGGTTGGCAATAAAAGGGGCCCTATGTTCTTGGCACACAACTCCAACAAAATTACGAAACAGAAGCTGAGCTACTCAAGCTATGAAGAAATCCTGCACCTTTCTTATCCCATAGCACCAAAGGACTACCAAATGTTCATACTGTAAGCCATTTTCTGAAGTACAGAGTTCTCAAAGACATAGATAGTGCAAAAAGTGCCTTCCGATACTTTCACCTTACAGCATCCACGTTTTTTTAATGGACGACACTGAAGACCTTGTGAATTGTAGCTGAGATGTGTCGCTGCAGACGGAAACTACTTAGAATGATGTGGAAATCATTCACAAACTCAGTAGTTGTACAAGTTAATAAAATTGTATTTTATTTCTGAACGACCTGGTATTAATAATGACAAAGAAATAAAAAGCCTTACTCGGGATTACAACACAGCACAAATTCAAAACTTACTAGCGTGAAGCCAATTACGCCAAACAGATTGGGCCTTCAGAAAAAGTTCTTGAGATCAAATGTCCAGGAAATACTACGTGCAGACATTTTCGTGTTGCTAAAAAAAATTACAGTCGTCCGTGTTTTTCAACTTCACCGATACTTGAATTTTATATAAATGCAAGTGAAAGTTCGAATCGGGCTTTATTGTTGAGCCATTACTTGCAAACCGAGGAATCACCCATTTGGATGAGCCTGATCTTAGCCCTATTTGAGTGTACTTGGGACGCAATCGAGTGTCCAGTGCCTTCACAAACTATCCATGAGCTTCCTGTGCCTTCTTTTGCAGGAATATGGCTCCATACCCTAATAACTTCTGACAATGTTCGTCTTAGTATGGGAGTATTACTGCATGCGTCGCTGTTTTAAATGACCACTCTTTATAATGGCCATCACATTTCCCCACATTTGTAGCATAGCACTGGTCGTGTCAATATCACGTAGGCTGTTACTGCAAAGACTTTTAATTGCAGAGTCGGTAAAAATTTGATAGTAAAGACTTCGGATATGCTGCTGAACTACATTTGCGGAATTCGTCACCACCTCATGTCTGTGTAAATGCGTTAACTTACATTAGTATTAATTTTTGCACACTAGTGTAGTTCAATTATTAGAAAATATTTGACCCCACAAGTTGCAGTTTTCTACTTCGCAATTACTGCATTATTGTGATAATCCAATCTCACTTCTTCACAACGTACATCTAGGACCATTTCATCAGTAAATATTTATTTTCATAGCATGTGATAGGATCATGTTTGTTTATAAATATATAATAGATTTTGGACATGAAAACTAGTAAAGGAATCTGCGTTTCAGTTTCAGACGTAGATGATTGTGCGTGAACACATTTTAAATTCTGTGATAATTCTAAAGCGCTCTCAATCCATGCAATTTTCTCCTAACGACTGCATGTAGGTAAGAACTGCAAGTGTCGTATCTTACGGATTATTTCTGTGCATTCTGTAGTAGAAAATGCCGTTTACTTAGAAAGGTGTATCGTAAACAATTTAATGAAAATTTAATACGCGCGTATGTTTGCATATACACCGACATCCCAAAAGTCATTGGATAGCAGCATGTAAAGATAATAGTCGGTGGCGCCAAAGTGCCCAGACCCGTATTAGTTGTGCTCTGACATCGCGTGAGTGAGTGAGTGTGTGCTGGCCATTACATTGCATTACAGCCCTTCACGCACGTACACCCACACGGTGTGATATACCAGCAGGATAATGCACTGTGCCATCGGCCTAAGTTGTCCAGAATTGCTTTAAGGAGCATTCTGGAAAGTTTCAACGACTGCTGTGGCCACCTCGTTGTCCCGACATGAACCCCATTGAGCATTTATGGAACATGGTGGGAAGGTCCATTCGCACCCAATATCCTGCACCTACAAACAGCAGGAGTCTGTGGGTAGCTATCCCGACGACATGGGTCAACATCTCTCCACAGGTGTTTCGTTCAATTGCGGAATCGATCTCATGACGAGTTGCTGCACTTCACCGATGTAAAGGAGGGCATACACGATACTATAGACTCATGTCCCATAACTTTTGGAATGTCGGTATAGTTATTATTTATTTCATTTATTTGCTGTTCCTAAACTACACTGCCACATTTCATACTTTAAAGCTGTTTGTATTTGGCTAACTTGAAGGATATGCATGCATTTATGTAAAGAGTTGAAACCTGTAAAATAATACACACGAAGTACTAAATAATTATATTGCATGCTGAAAAATTTTCCCATGCACCTAATAAATATGTTTCTCCCACCCAAACTTACCAACAAACTTTGAGAATATTTGTTTTTTTCGCACAGTAGATCTAAGAATATGGAAAATGTTCCAGGGCGTGGTACGGGGGCAAGGAGTTGCTTAATGTTGTATATAACAACCGAGTACGCCATTAACTAATTGAAATTGTGTCATATAATTTGCTCGAGGACTACTGTTGTAAACTTTAGAAGTTCATGGCATATTATTTCGCTTACAACGTAGCAACATTATTCCTGGCACAAAGTCTTTTATTCTCAAAGTACGTACATCACTCAACTAGTCCTAATAAAATTAGTACTTTTGTTTACGCATTTAATAAATACGTTACACGATTTTTTGTTTGCCATTCTGGAATCAATTGTGTCATAGTCATATATTTTTCATATTGGTGTGTTTAACATTATTTTAATTAATCTGCAGTACTTAAAATAATTGTCTCCATCTATTTTGTTGCCACCTTAATAGTTAACATGTGTGCAACTAAAGTGGCAATATTTGTAAACATTTTACAGTGTGTTTTGTTACCGAGTTGTATGAAATAAAGAGAGACATAAATAACTTTAAAATAAATTGTTAATTTCTTTTATTTATTTTGAAATGCAGTGGTATTTCATCAGCACTATAAGGCTCGCGTGAGTAAATACCATGTTATTTTAATTCGTAACGAATTAAATTACAACACCACACAATCTACAAGAAGAGTTAATTATGTTTTGGAAGCGTGTTTCACGCCGATTAGAAATGTTTTAGGCACGAAACACTACAGTTGGCGTCGATGACTAAAGAAACACTGAAGTATGTTGTCTATGTACACTATGTGACTACAACGCACTGCACACTACACAAGTGACTGTACACTGTATACAGTTAGACTATACCTGGCTGGGACCACACCGTTGCCACATCTAACTTAAAGCTGCCCAGCATTTTGTTAGACCTTAGTATGTTTCTTGATTGCAGTACCTGTTGATGGGTTCAAAAGAAACAAAAATTTGCATACAGAAACATAGCAGAAATAACAAGCAGAATTTGTGAAGAGCACTAGAATAAAGAAGAATTGAAAAAAGAATAAAACTGTTGTGTCAAGTGCATGTTTCCTGAGGCAAACCATTATAATAATATCGAAACACATACAGAAACTGAGTAATGAACCTATCACATAGAAATGCATGCAAATCAGCCGTGTGTAATAGTATGTGTGAATTACCTTATTCACGTAAATAAAATGCTACATTCATTCACCATAAATTAATTTTTAATTTATTAATCATAATTTTAAATATAAATTGTAAACATTTTATGTTGAATTTGATTAATACTATTATTTTTAAGATTAGGTTATGCACATATAATGTCAAATTATAGATAGAAATAAAATTAACACAGATAAGTAAAACCTAAAGTCCAAAATTCTCCACTAGTCGTTTTAACTACCTAAGCTAAAAGAATTGTACGTTTATTTAATTTGAAATATTTTCATAGATTTTTTCCCTGGATACTCAACTATGCTAGCGTAAGAAAAGATGGAAACAGAAAATAATAAAAAAATACCCAATGTTACCGTCGAAAGTATACTACTTATGAGTATTAAACAGTTATAAAAATATTTTAGCTGTTGTAAAAACGTATCGAGCTAAAAAAAAAAAAAATTGCGTACTAGATGTATAGGATGTCGTAGTTTGTACAAAAATTTTAATTTCTCCTAATATATACCGTATGTTTTTTCCATTTTTAAGCAATAAATTAGATTCTAGTAAAAAATTAATAAAACCTCTGTAATTTGCGAGAGTTAAGTTTAGATCTGAAAGCTTAATGTTTTAAAATGTTTTCAACGGTATTGAAAAATACAATGCAAGCATTCAAATAAATTTCTGTTGGTGCAGTGAAAGGGTCAGAACTCAGTTTCATTATGTTACTACAAAATGTAAATTCATATTGTGCGTAATACCGGGAGCATCATACACCGTCTTCATATCAATCTTGAATGACCCCACAACTGTCCCAGAGCACAATAACTTTCTAGAATGCAACACCTAAAAAAACAATTACAATTAAAATTAAATGCACTCNCTAAAAAAACAATTACAATTAAAATTAAATGCACTCTTTCTGAAACAATAAAACCTACAGTTTAACACTCAGATTGACAGTTTCTTATACAACTTTAACTTAGGAATAATATTAAATAATTCATTCAAAATCACTTTTGTGACCAAATATGCACATGATTGAACTATTAAAAAACTTTATAGCTCATTAAAGAAAACAGCAAATTTATATTCAACGAGTAATTGTTAAACTTTATATAATACTTTAGTTAGTTAAAATAATATACATTTCTGAGACTGTTAATGAGGTTAGTTTCGAGACAGGTACAGATACAAGCAATATTTTGCCAAAAACAAGAAGTAAATATTCATTTGGCAACCTTAATAGTAACGGAAGGGATTTTGAGCACCGTTAAAAATAACTGAAGATGACAACATTTGGACATCAGTGCTGAAAGAGCAGCTTCACTAGTGCATTTGGAAATTACGTTTTTCTGTATGTGCTTTAGATTGAGGGAGATGCACGATTCAATTAAGTAGTGAAAGTGCACTAAGCCATGAAAACCTGTTGTTCTGTCACCCATTCCAGAGCGGGACGCTTATGAGAAAGCTGTATACATTTATGAGAAGTTATACATTGATAACAAGTGTCGATAAAACTATTTCTAAACAAATGCAATTAGTCAAGCAGAATAGCTAGAGATAAGACAGGAAATTCAGTTTGTATACGAAACACACCTGTCAGATGGAGCGATGGTGCTATTTTTTGAGGGGCGGAGGTGTGGGGAGGTAGGTGAATATATCGTAAGGTTCTGAACAGAAAGGTTAAAGAGGGTGGAACCTCCATGACCGTAGTGGGTTACGAACCAATTGATTTTCGACTCGACGCTGATAGATTTAATAATTGCGGAGTCTGTGCGCTAACCATCACCAGCATTGGACATAAAGTAACAACTAATATTACCTCTGATATGCACGAGAGTTTAACTTATCTACGCCATAGAATTAACGAACATGAAGTCATCTTCAGTACCAGTGAGCAAAATGTTAGAATTATATAATATTTGAGTAAGAAAATCATATACACTGCTACAAGCCTCTCAAAGTCAGATAATAGAATCTAATTTTTCATAGCGTAAAATACTCAAAAATATTAGGGACACTCAAATTTATCAAGAATTTGGCCTAGTCCTATGTAATACCAATATAGAACTATACTTATTTACTTTTGACGCACTGCATAACATTTTACCCTACTCGAGANAGTCCTATGTAATACCAATATAGAACTATACTTATTTACTTTTGACGCACTGCATAACATTTTACCCTACTCGAGAAGTGTCAAGTATAAACAAATAACAAGTCCTGTTTGACATCTGAGTACAGTTACTGCATCTCGATATTCCGCCTGTAGGAAACACACAAGAAAATTTTGGGCAGATGCAATGATTTCTAGTTTATGATTGCCTTTGTTAGTTAATAAGATGTCTGTTTATTACCTTCTTGTGTTAATTTACCACATATTTCTAATAAAATGCAGGCTGACATACAATAGATAATCCATTGGTCATTATTCTACCTCAAAGTTAAATCATGAACAATGTAAATAGCTACGACGCTCTAGAAGTAGTTCTACAATGTTTAGGTACAAAAACAATATTTTAACAATAAAATTAGTTCCTTTTCTATACAGGAAGGTGACTTTGTAGACAAGAAAATGAACGCATTTATACGCAAGTAAAGATAATGGATTGCTTCAAAAATTGAAGATGGAATGTTTTTTTTTTTTTTAATAACAAGTGAACTAAATACGCCTTCAAAATTGAAAGATTCAAAAGGCACATTAGATCTTACTGTTCTAGTAGTCAGTCATGGCATTGCGTATCGTCGAGTGGACTTTCCTACTTACAAGCAATTTTCACTACTATTGCATTGTTTAAACGCTTCTGAACAAAGACTGCATATGACAAAGTGAATTGCTAAAAATTTTGAGTTCCGCTTTATTTTAACTGGAAGAACCTTGGATGCAAGTCGTTCAGAACATTTTTTTTATCAAGAAGACGAATTTTTCTCCTTAGCCTGCCCTATCTCCACACTGAACACCCTGAAATATGTCCTTANTTTTTTTATCAAGAAGACGAATTTTTCTCCTTAGCCTGCCCTATCTCCACACTGAACACCCTGAAATATGTCCTTATTACCATACGACAAAAATCAGCAACGCATGTTTTTGTTGCGTCAGTGTTCTTGAAACATTTTCAAATTCTCATTGCACTGACTGGAATCCGATCAAATTGGATTGGATATGATNTGCGTCAGTGTTCTTGAAACATTTTCAAATTCTCATTGCACTGACTGGAATCCGATCAAATTGGATTGGATATGATATATACGCAAATATTTGCAAATAAAACGTGGATGTCATGCTAAACATCTGTAACTTTTCCTTTTGGGTGCCCAACCGCCTAAGGATACCCAACTTTTACCAAGCTGAGTGGGTTCGATATGCTTCTAAGAGGCGTGATGTTAAATCTGACCCAAGGCTGATAATGTTGATTTCTGTGAAAGCCTCTCGAGTTTATGGTTACTTTAGTATCACTGCTTTACTTTATCTGTAAATGTCTCGAATTAACAGTCATTAGATTTCAAGAAAAATATCCATAGGTATTAACTGCTTTCAAAAAAAATTGTAGTCATATTAATTTTTAGTGTTAATAATTAGTATTTTTTACTCCGAATAACATAACCTTAAAAGTAATGTCAAACATAATAATTAAGTTTTTGCTGTTGTTACCCAGGATATTAGAGAGTTAAAAAGAAGAATCTTACAAATTGACATTGTGACAGTCAACTGTATTTAAAATATTTCGAGATACAGGTAAATGATTTTGCAAGGAACGTAACGAAAATCGTCACGAGTGCATACTTTTAAAGCTCTAATGTTAAAGAAATACACAACCAGTATTTTTTTTCTCGTTCTCACTATGTGTGCTTTCGCAGTAAACAAATTTGTTTCATTTATCTCAGAAATTCACAATTACATATGCACTAAAAAGTAGTATAATTTGATGCATTCAAATGTGTCAGCTAAATAACTATATAATGTAATAAATTTGTACTAACACTTACCGATAACGTTATAATCTTATCGAACAGCATTACTGGAGGCATGTGGAAATCGAAAACGAAGTACTGTAACAAAAACAGTGTATTTTATTAAAATGTGAACAATATTTTTATTAAACAAGCGGATGAAGCACATTCAACTAAAATTATATGAAACATTAAAATTTTATGTATATACACATAACTCAAGTAAAAATATAAAAAAAACATGATGAAACAAAAGAATCTTAAGATATAAGATTTTGACATTACACATTACTGTTTTTAACGTTAATTTCTGAAGCGATCTGTTTTATTCCCAAATACCAAATAAATTAATATTTATTTTTACTGCTCTAGCAAGACGAAGATAATTCGGTAAAAACAGTAGAATAATTGAAATGACTCACGTTAGGAAACTTTATTAGCATTTCCCTGGGATGAGGATTGCAGAACCACTTGTAAAAAAGTCATCTCCGGTGCAAGCAATTGGGATCGGGTACGTGATCTTTCAATCGCAAGTAGCATATGTTGCCGTTTAATCAAATAATCTCAGAGATTGTAAAGTTACGCGTAACATTGCCAACATATGCGTATTCACTGAGAAATTTGAGCGAAAACTTTTCACATAGTGGCTTTCATACGAAGATGATTTCTAGTGTCAGAGGAAAATCGAATACTTAACACACAAATATCTATCTAACCATTAGAGATAAGTTTTGCGTGTATGGCTACAGGAAATGTTCAGATAGGTAAGTGTCCGGAAAAATATCTCATTAGAACATATTATGAGCACATAGGTTTGGCATGAATATGGCGGAGAGGCGGGACAAAAGAGGGCGGTCATGGGAGGGCTAGGGGAATTAATTGGTGGTCTGGTTGGTTCAAGTTTAACAAGTATTTGACACTGTTCAAATAATGCCATAGGCAGCAAAAGTTCTGGGTTGTTCAGATAGACGTAATTAAAAATAACGCTCACTTCAGCTACAGTAGTTTATAGATTTCAGGGGCCGAACCCTGTCACTTGTGTCTCAGACACTATCACCGTGGTCAAAGTCTTCGAGATGATGGCAACAAAATCTTTAAGGCTGGACTGTATCATAACAAATTATGAAAGGCCAGTGAGGTATTCACTATGAAGATGGGTCTTTTCCAGAATCGACGGCTGCTACATCGATGAAGATCACGAAATCTTGAACAAACATAGCCAGTTATGGTGAGGCATACTCGTACTATCTTAGATAATTAAATTTTACATTCAGGGTTTCTGCACCATACGGTTATGCATAGAAAAATTAAAATACGTAGGAAGACGCCGCGGAGTGATCAGTACCTTCACTTGCCACCTTGGCGCCAGGTTCGATTATCGGCACATCCACACNAGTACCTTCACTTGCCACCTTGGCGCCAGGTTCGATTATCGGCACATCCACACATACATTTTTGCATACTGGAAACAACGGATGTCGCCGTTGGCCGTTGAGTTTTGAGGTACTACATTTTTCTCCACGCTTGCATTCCGTCGCTTCACCCCCATAGGCGCTTAGTATCTCAGTTGTTAAGCACTGCCTAAAACCCCTCCCTCACTCACTCATTGAAGACGATGAAATCCCTTACTATATTGGGATCTGAACCACAAAATTAAAAATTTTTTTTCTTGATAATGTGTTGGTCATATCGAGGGTTGGGCTCGAGCAATTGCAGGTGCGATATCCTCGGTACATAAGAGTGACTCCTTCAGCGTTAACCTCCACCGAAACTGTCTTACTGGCCGAAAACACTGCTAAAAACTACACGAAATATAGTAAATTCCTAATCATGTGCAACGTAATAAAAATAGAAAGCATTTCAATAAGTTTTTTTTATTACCAGCATGTAATTCGACAAGCATTTAAAAAGCGGTGTTATATGTTTATTTTTACCCACTCTGCTGCACTCTCCCGAAACAGTATTTGCTGTAGATGTGAATCTTCGTTTAATGGCATACTACCCGTATACCCATAGTTCCAAGTAAATTACTCCCCGCGCTGTAAACCAGTCTACGATCTTCACTTTTATGATCGCATAACATTCTTGGGAAGCGCTTGAGGCCTTATGTCACGCATTTAAATATCAGCTATGTTTCTGTGGGGTATCACCCGCAGGAGTTTGTATGTGTTATTTGTGAACATTCTGTATGTAAGGAAGGAAGACGTAAGAGAATTTCTCCACACTAGCTCTGTAATAGCTCCCGTCGAGCCATCGCGTCTTATGTTTCCAAGGAAGTCAAACATCGCCCTTCCTCCTCCCTGGTACACCATAGTGGTACGTAGGTACTGTTATGGTGCCGTGGTCAGGCCTTACTTCGGTACAGCCTGCCTGAACACGCCATCACACTTAATATGGTAATCAGGCCAGGCAGCATTTGCTTGCAGCAATCGAGAATCTACTGCCTAAATTTATTCGACATCAAGAATTCCCAATCTTCCCCCTCTCCAGACCCAGAACCAGGCCACGATTTCTTGATGCCCCGGCAATACAAAGCGTCTAACACTTCGTGCGAGGTGTTTTATCTGCTCGGCGTCAGCCTAACAAGATGGATCAAGAAGTCGCCGAGAAACTTGCTGTGCCGACCGACGTAATCCGATTATCCTACTGTACATCAGCTTTCGTCATCGTTTTTAAGGCATGACTCTTCTATTTAGTACACAATCTATTTGGCTCAATTACATAATTAAATTATTTATAATATAAATGCTCCCCCGATTATGTTACGAAATTCTCTGTAGTTCTGACTAATTCCCAGTTGTATCTTCGTGACATTAACCTCACTCTGTTCTTATTGTCTCCCTACTAGCTAATTCATAACTTGCTCCCTCCTAACCTAACACGCGTGTGCAGAAATTGAGCAAACACACTCAAAATAATACAGTATAAGTATAAATACATAATTTTTTCAAACAATAACATTGGTGGAGGTGCCGATTTTTTATTTAAAAAATGTAAGTTACTCGACTTGCCGCCCGACGGTGCCAAGAGCATATACATAAACGATTGCAGAGCTACCTTGTGTCAGGCCAGTAAACTAGCTACAAAAGCGTGGATAAATTCTATAATGGCTTCGTTCTTTGTTTGGCGAATCTCAGTCAGGGAACGGAATACGCTCATTATGTATAAGGATGTCGCTCAGGAAACGGGAAAGGCACTTAAAATTGGTTATTTCAATAGATTTGCTTAAATTCTTGCTAAAAGAATTACAGCTTAAATTACTTACAGTATTAAAAGGTTGGCGACTCTTATGGAAAATTATGGGACTGTCGAGAGAGAAACTGATAACCGATATCAAACTGGATGAAGGACGATCTTCAACACGGTACGGACTACCTAAGAAAGAAGCCTGTTTTTGAATGAAGTAATAGATGATATAAAATTTGAAGGGTCATCAAAAAACTTAATTTGTACTGGGATATATATTAGTTTTTGTACGCTCAATGATTACACGCAATGTGGGAATACAGAAAAGTCACGGTATTCTACTATCGAAAAGTTCCTAAAAACAAAATAGTGCGTTATCATTATTTTTAACGGTATCATTACGTTATAATGTAATGCTACATTGCTACCAAAGTGAAATTACAAATAAAGTAGTAACATGTGCTGGCGATGTTACGGTTTAAAGATTAAACGAAGAATAACTTGGAACACTAGGTTATGGAAAGCAAGGGTTAGGTTTTCATTGGAAATAAATGAGAAGAGGAGTACGATACTGAAACTGAAATATAAAAATGTCATGGACAAGGATTAAAAGAAAATACTTTAAAACATATGCAATTATTATACTTTTGGGAGTAAGTAAATCAGTAATGACAAAATGCAAGGTCTCCGAACGCGAAAACTTATAAGGGTGGAAATAGATGATTAAAAATATTGATTTATAAAAAAAAAGCATATTTGTTATAGTGACGGTGCGGGCAGTGATTTTATTATATTACACATGACAAATTGTTATTAAGAGGCAATTAAAAATAACAATGACAGAGCGAGGTATGAGGAAATAAAAGAGTGTGGCAGGGATTGTAAATTGACAGAACAGTTCATGAGAAATATTCATTTGATAAATTTGATCGGTGGATCAAATGTGAAAAAATGATAGAGAAATGAGAAGAATAGAACTGGTGGAGGTTGCAGGGGGGAAGGGGGGGAAATTCCAAAGATGAAAAGTAAAAATAATAACATAAACTTAGGAGACTGTGACAGACGATTCACAATAGGGCGGACGTCAGCAGATAATGATAGTTGTAAAAAGTAGTGCAATAAATCGTCTGGATAAGCTGATTATCGATTCCAATCCAATCGTGTACTAAATACATGATAAAATTCAAGATTATGCTATTTGTACGTCTGGTACCATCCCCGTTCAATCTCCTGCCCACACATAAGCAGTCTTTGGTTCCAACGCAGACTCGAACATTCACCTTAAAATTGGCCGCTAGTTCACATTCGAAACCCAGACAGATTTGTGTCTAAAACTGGTTCCAATGTCAGGGCCAACATAGTTTCTTCCATTAAAAGGCCACTGAATTCTCCCTGGCAATTACCTTCATGACGAAGGACAATGAATTTGTGTGGTTGGCAGCTGTAACCACAGTGTGTTCTTGACAATGTTTGTATCATTATTAATTTATATCTGCTCTGTGCGTATATTACTGAAATTGCAACTTTGATACATTTACTACCCAGTACTTTTATTCTTATCTCGCAAACTGAAGGAAAATTCGCCATGCTTTAAAGTTCATAACCTCACAGTACATAAAATTGTTAGTTAAAATACACCTAAGAACACAGCAAGCGCGAGCTAACTACCTACACTATCCTGACCCATGGCAACATGTCCCCAACACCGTATGCTCGACATCCGACAATCGACATAATGCGTCTCACGGCCGCTCTGTGTGTCGAACCTTCTCGAGCCAAACAGCCAGAGGCTCGTGGCATCCAGTGCGACCAACGGAAACCCACGCACGTTGTAAAACTGTCTAAAACCCAGCGAGTTAGCAAGCGGCTAGAGACACCCGGAAGGGGAGAGCGAAGTAGGGCGGGTGGCGTTCCAAAACATTACTCCGAGAGTAGAGTAAAATAACACAGAGTAACAGCTGAGGAAAGCGAAAGTAAATGCGATCTTGGAACGAGCACGATGTAAATAGCATTCAGTGTTTACAAATATGTACTGATTAAGCAACCAATGTAAATTCCAAATTATATTCGTCCCTTTCCCAAAGTTCTTTCTTTTTCAAAATATTAGTTGCATACATAATCAGTTTTGCTTGCGATAAAATAACCATAAACATTACATGGAAAAATACAACATTTATAAAAGTTTACTTTGAAATAAAAATACAAATTTTATCACTCCACATTTGTAATTTCTTCATGTGTTGTCTGTAAACAGAATGTCCATATTTCCTTTCAATTTGTTTAATTCTACTAAACTTTCCGCCATTTTCAGTTTACCACTCGTTACTCGCTGAAATAGTGTGTAAAAGTATTACTCTGGCAAGATGCTCAGAATAACTATTCTGCAGTTTTGTGACACTGCCGAGAGAGAGTAAAACATTTACTCAAAGTGTTTCAGGACAGCCAAAGAGAAAAGTTTACTCGCAGAGTAACGTTTTGGAACGCCGCCCAGAGGGGAAAAGGGGTAGAGTGCTGGTTATAGCTGTGTAGTAGCCACTCCACGTGTTCCAATATTAGACTGCTCTTTTTTTTGCCAATAGCACTATCGAAAATAATGTGGCTAGGATTTGAGGTTATAACACTGTTTATGCAACTAAGTGCTTCGAAACGTTCGTACACTCTCTCTAACCTAGTTTTAATGCAATTACACCACAGTATGTTGAAGCTAGTCGAAGTATTTTATTCCTGTAAAGGGACAGGTCTGCTGGAAATACAAATGTAAACAAACTTGTTCATCAGTATTGACGATGTGACTATGAACATTTTATTGGCCATGCGTAGGGCCCCCTGTTTTTCGCGAATCTATTTCAGGACTAGTAGTGCTCGAAAACCACTTTAGCTCATATCCGATTTCGTGATTGGATTATTTGAATTGTTACAGGTCTTATGTATCTGCCCGCCAATTATGGACGGCCAGTATCAAAGGAACTTAATCCTGATTGACACAGTCACGCAACAGACTGTCTTCACACACATACAGGCGGCCAATAGCCATAGGAAAGCTGCAAGTGAGAACGTAGGATATTGAAGTCTGGCAAACGCGTAAATATTTTCATAACAAACCGGTGGTCCTAGCCATGGGTATCCTATTCATGTTGAGAACAAAACGAGATTCCTTACGAAAGAGTTTGGCATATGGAGAATTTCCGCCGTAAGGTGCGCTGCTGTTCCACAGATGTCACATTTAAGCTGGTGGTAAGTTGAGAAATTTTATTTATTTGTGCGTAAAAGGTTTTTTTTTTGGCCCAATTCGGGATATATAGTTGGACCAGACACAGTATTAAGTATTAAATTTATTTAGTAGTTTTCAGTCACACGCACACCAATGGTGTCACCGTTCATAACAAGCTTATTTTAGTGGGAAAAAAAAGCTGCAACGAATTTAAGAGCAAAATTAATATACTGTTGTTGTCATTAAAATGATTTTTTTAAATTCAGTTGTCACATTTAAATGAAGTAATATTGTAAGCCAACGTGTTCCTAAATCAAGATTTACAACCGAATATTAAAAAATATGTGTACATATTTCCTTCAATTTTCACTCTAATGTAAAGATCAAAGTAAATTCACTTTCTAAGTAGGTTATATAAAATTAAAAGTCGGAACATTTTACACAATTAATTTTTCTTCAAGAAAATTGCAACTATCGAATTTGTTTACTTACCAAACGGAAAAATCCGGCACACATGCAACATTAGGTAGCGCCACCTGGCGGCGAAAATGTATAGGTTGCCAAACTATTAGCATTAAACTTCCCAACCTGGGTATAATAAACTTTAGGCATGGACGAGTCAATGTTGGGGACATGCGCAGAAGGCGAAAATCACGGTAAACTGATCACTTTAGGAAGCCCTCCTTAAGATCCACTCGTATGCGCATAATGTATTCTTCTACCATATGCAAAATTATCATTGACACGGGAATCATCACTGTGTTCATGCGTCGGTCAAGTAAGACTGTACAATTATCATAAAAATATTTTTTTACAAATTTGTTAATTATTACAAGTATAATTATTAAAAAAAAACGGGAAGCAAAGTAAATAATTTCAGTATTCACAAATGTTTATCAAACACTCTTAATTCATCGTTAAGACATTGAACTAATTTCTTTCCGTCGTTACCAACTTTACTGGGCGCATTACAGATATCGTGCCGGTAAAAATATATGCAGGTAGGGGGAGTGACGATTTCCAAAGGTTGATTCCAAAAGAACTGAAATAAAAGTGAACAGCTATTAGCATGTTGTGTGTAGTGTACGGGGGCGGCTCACCTCGTTGTAGTAGGGGCAGTTGGTGCTCTCCTTGACGCTGGTGTACTTCTTCTGGTCGCCGACCTGCACGCACACCACGGGGTCCATGTTGAGTCCTGCCAGCTGGCGCGCTTCGGTCACCGTCACGCACAGCTGGAAGTCCTGCGCCTTCAGCGGCGAGCTCGTCTGCGCAGTCAGCGACTTCAGCCTGCAACAGAATTGCCCCACGGCGACTACACGAGTTGTCCGGTAAACAATACCACGTGTTTATGACGCGTATAGTTTTAAATACAAAGTTTTGAAAAAGCCATTCTTAGCACCTCCCTCTCCCCAACAAGGGAGACACGTGTAGGAACTTAGGGGGGGAGGGAGGCAAGAGGGGATATACGTGACGTCTTGAAAGCACTCAACAGCCCTCGTCTGAAGTGTGTGTTCTTTTCGTAAATCAGCACTTTGAACTCACGTTTGATAAATTCGTAGAAAAACGTGCATTTCAAACATACTGCAACGCAATTCAAGCGCCAGGTAAGCGGGAGCCTTAAAAGTACATTTTAAAAAGGCACACATACGCCATCGACGTACCCGAGATTCAAATCGGAGCTTGATGTTAGGGGACCACCGTGTCAAAACTTTCTTTTTATGTCCATAATATTGATGACCTTATATTCCGTACGTTAAGGTGATCTAAACTTTGTTAGTTATGGCAGTAAGGCCTGTATGCGAGGATACAATTTTCCTTACAGGCCCAGGCGGATGCTTCTACGGGACGTGCTATCCGAGCCTGCATGCAGGAAGTTAAGGAGGGTTCTTTGGTATAACCCTATCCAACGATACTTGTTGCTACATAAGTAAAGACGAGTGCATATTTTTATGATTTTAATTCTGCAAATGTGGTTTAGGAACAATCTTCACTCACGACTTCAACATTATGTGTTCATGCACAGAGTATAATCGTTTTGTTATTATACTGGAACTTTTGTGTTACATAAACACGAATAAATACGATAATTTTCACATAATGTTAGAATCAGTAAACATTTTCGTGTTTTTTTAAATTACTATTTATTAGTGTTTAATATTCTTACGCTCTCTTTCTCGAAACAAAATAAACTAAATGACTATCACCTTCTCTCTCATAGGCTAAAATTTCAACCTTGTAGGAAACCTTCCATCGAAAATTTCACACGGCCAATCATGAAAACGTCTATGAAAACTACCAGCAGATGGCAAAATCTTCTGTAGAACAATCCAAACAAGCGGCAATGCAGGCTTGCATGGAATCCTCCAAGGAATCTCCCATCTTGGCATACAGGCTTAAATGTCGGGGCTAGCTACGGTTGGAAATAATTAATCCGTAAGAAAGGTTGAGAGCTGAGAGGTTTTGGTCGGCAGTTAACTTCGAGACCATGAGTGCCTGTGAGGGAGAAAAGAGGCGAAGATGAAACAGCGGAGTAATGTAAGGGAAGGAAACACATCGTCCAACACTAGCGTCCTCCATGTTTCCCATAAGCGATACTCATGGTGACTTGGTTCACCTTGGTGGGAAGCAAGTAGTCTGACTACTGCGACCGCCAAAAATTACTATCCACGATGACTACGTGTACAGAACTGCGCAATTTTTACGTAGTCTCTCAATTTCAAGCAATGACAACGTTGTAAGTCATGCCGGTACACCTGACGCTATGGTGGAGTTTTTATGTAACAGTAAAACTTTGGAAACTCTATGGCTTGGGACACTTTAAAAAATAATTCTTAAGTCAGCCGTGCTTGGACGAGGTTACAATCCCTGCAATTGCAATCAGAAAGAAGTCAAATTTTTACCCTCAGTTTGAAATGAAATAATTTATAACCGATATTAAAAAACATAATTTTAGAAGCTACATGTTAATACAATGCTGAACATGGAAACCGCCACACCCCTCCTTCCTTATGTGAAACTTAATTAAACCACTGCAGGCAGATAGATGGCAGTCCAAATGAGAAGTGATAAATCTTTCATCCACATAGGGCGCGTTGTTTAGTATCCGCAAAGCACACGTTCTATATTAGATAAAGCCTCCTCTCGCGGCTATACAGGCAGAGATGCGACGAGGCATTGCATCATGCAGGTGATGGATAGTATCCTAAGGCACATACCACCTTGCTTCCTGCAACTACACATGCAGGTCAGCTAGCGTTTCGGCAGGTGGTTGCCCCAACATTTCCCGTACATGTTCAATAAGGGACAAATTTGGAGACCTGGCACGTTAATGAATGGTGTCCACATCTTGTAGAGCGTTCTGGGTGATGCCAGCTGTATGGGAACGAGCGTTACCCTTGCTGAACGGTAGCATTGGGCATGCTGCCCAAACGTGACAGAAAATGGGGCTGTAGAACTTAATTGACATATCGCTGTGCCTTCAACAACCACAAGACGTGATCGGGGGTCATATATGATGGCACCCCATACCATAACACTTGGTATCCGGGACGTATGGCGTTCACGAATCAGTGCTGGATCGTTACTTTGATCACTGCGGCGTCAAACCCTCCTGCAACCATCATTTGCATTAAGATTGAAGCGGGGCTCATAGGAGAACACAAAGCGTTGCAATTCCTCTGTCCAATATTGACGTTCTTGGCACCATTGACGGCATGCCGCACGATGCCGAAGGGTCAAAGGCAAACTGCGTAGTGGACGTCGCGTCGTGCCTGTAGGCTAGCGTCATTCAAAAAGCGACGAATGGTTCTTGTTGAGATCGACAAATGCAGTGCAGGCACCACAGACTCCAGGATATCTGTGGATGTGGTGCCACGTTCTGCTACTGCACGTCGGCGGATACGGATATCTCCTCTATCTGTGGTGCGTCTACGTCACGCACAGCTGGAAGTCCTGCGCCTTCAGCGGCGAGCTCGTCTGCGCAGTCAGCGACTTCAGCCTGCAACAACATTGCCCCACGGCGACTACACGAGTTGTCCGGTAAACAATACCACGTGTTTATGACGCGTATAGTTTGAAATACAAAGTTTTGAAAAAGCCATTCTTAGCACATCCCTCTCCCCAACAAGGGAGACACGTGTAGGAACTTAGGGGGGGGGGGAGGCAAGAGGGGATATACGTGACGTCTTGAAAGCACTCAACAGCCCTCGTCTGAAGTGTGTGTTCTTTTCGT
>NQII01013190.1:0-21684 GCA_002778355.1 Clitarchus hookeri
TAGTTGTGTGTATTTATATGTATATCCTAACTAATATTATAAATGCGAAAGTGTGTTTGTTTGTTTGTTTTTTTTGTTTGTCCTTCTTTCACGTGGCAGCGGAGCAACGGATCGACGTGATTTTTTTTGTACAGAGATAGTTGGAGGACCGGGAAGTTACATAGACTACTTTTTATCCCGAAAAAATATNTTTTGGGACATATTATGGCAAAGCTTTCTTTTCCCCAACTCCTTTGTTCATTAGTATATTTTGTTATAATATCTGCAAGGAAAATATTTTTGTCAACCTAATTTGTATTTATTTACTTTTTGTTGTTGTTTTGGCAGTGTAATTAGCACTTTATATTTAAAAACTCTAACTTTAATGGCTGTAATTCACGTAATGATTTTGGACACGAAATAATGGTGGTTTATCTATCAATTTTGTGTTATAAATATTTGCTATCATTGTAGTCGTTAATTTATTTATGGTTGTGTTTAAATATGCAAGTGGTGAATACCGATTGACACATCAATACAACCTAGAACGATTGTTTCGTCACGCTATTTTAGAACGCACGCACTTCCTCTTTCTTTGTTTAACCTTCATTATGGCGTGATGCACTTTAATTTATTCTTGTTGTTGATAAATGGGTTGTAATCACGGGTTGATTTTCTTTGTTTTCTGGTATAAGTGTGTGATTTTTTACTTTCTTAACTACCCGGTTGCCTTAAACCCATACTGGTGTCGTTTTCAACTATATAATCTGTTATGTTAGTTTATCGGCTCGTGTCTGTACCCGTTTTGTGTGATGTTGTTCCTGGAGATATAACTTTGTATGCGTCGATCATGTCGGCGCTTTCCGGCCCACGTGTATAACGAAACTTCCTAACTCCTTGTAGCATCGCAGAGATAATACAACATTTTTGTATGCATGACATATAACGACCGATGGAACACCACCACGTAAAAAAAAATTGACTCTTAATTAAAAAATATTTTCTCCCTCCCTCTTTTGGTTGTGGACTCGACTATCAACACTTAAAAAATTATATTACAAAATTGTTTTCAAACTTTGAAAGATGTAAAAAGAAGATAAAAAATAATGCTCGTTGGCAAAATAATACAAATATGCTTATTTAAAATAGTTTATGAGAGATTTTCAAAATGATATATTTGTCGTGTTTTTTAAAGGTTTAACTTTCATTTGTTTTAATCTTGAGTGCTTCCTAGTTCGTAAACACAAGTTATTCACTACTCTGGCTACTGTTCGATTTTTATGCTTGCAGTGTGCAATCTTATTCAAAATCATGGTTTAATGTTTATTATGTTGCTTATGTTTTTCAAATACTTATAAAATATTCACACCATGTTTGAAAGGAACCGAATTAAGACAAACGATAAAATAAACAAGGGCATAGAAGAAAACCCTTATTTGTGTTATTTATTCTGTCAGTACATTTCAGGTAAATTGATTTATTTTCCAATTATTAAGGTTTTGCTGAACAAATGTTGACTTCAATGTATATAAATATATATATATATATATTTTTATACATTACAATCAACGTGACTTCCTTAGAAGTGACAAGTCTTCCTTAGAAAATGTGGCTACCAGTTATTTCAGTAAGGTTTTTAAATCATTATATAAGAAAGTAAATTGGCATAAATGTGTCCTGAAAAGTTAAAATGACTTCTTTACATGTAACTATAGTTGTGTGTATTTATATGTATATCCTAACTAATATTATAAATGCGAAAGTGTGTTTGTTTGTTTGTTTTTTTTTGTTTGTCCTTCTTTCACGTGGCAGCGGAGCAACGGATTGACGTGATTTTTTTTGTACAGAGATAGTTGGAGGACCGGGAAGTTACATAGACTACTTTTTATCCCGAAAAAATATATCGTTCCCTCGGGGAAATTCTTATTGGAAAATGAAAAAGTACACAAACGGAATAACAATGCAACGTCGCAACCGAGCAACAGATCGACGTAATTTCTTCCACAGAAATATTTGGAGGGCTGAAAGGTGATATTGGCTACTTTTTATCGCGAGAAAATTTCTCAAAAAATTTACAAACGATTACAGACAATTAAGTAGTCGGAAAAAAGTTTGCTGCCAGCGCGCTCTCTTGCAATACACTGGTAGCAGCTACGAACACACAAATTAACGTAATTTTGACATGACATGGATGACTGATATGTACCAAACCATTCAATTTTTGATTATGAATATGATATTGGCATTGCTGTTAATATCCTTGAATACACGTAAATTACCTGCTTCTGGTAAAAATTTATGCGTATTGTTTTTATTGTTATATAAAATATTTTCATTCTACACATTTTTCATATCACAAGGCTATATTTTAAAATGGCCGAGAAGTAATGTAGAGAATAAAATTTTATATTCGGACTTGAGTCTCTAATGTTCAGAGAAGACACTATTAGATAACCTGCTGCGTATATTACAGATGCTACATAAGTTCACAATAAAATTATCACATGCAGTCCATCTGCAGTTCGTATGCATTAATAAATATATTTTCCTTTGCGTGTACTAACATAACCATCCGTAGATGCACATATCAACAAACTTCTCCAATCTCAAGTATTATAATAAATGTGCTAACACCGAGTACATGCCATGCGCATGTCCAGCCACTTAAACAATTACCTAATTTTTGCATTTTAAATCACCCAAATGCCAATAAATTGGGAAATACTTGAGACACCAAAAGAGCAAAACAACCCCTACAATATTTACAGGCCTTGCCGAGTTAGAAAAATCGATTAAATTTTAAAACGTTTCCACATTGCAGACAACAGCGCACAGAGAGACTTTATATAATATTACATAAGATATATGTATCAGTCAAACAGCTCACACCATACTGAAACCTGAAACACGGCAACGTGCCTCATACAATTAGATCTTGAAAAGTTTTTACTAACTTAATGGGGGACGAACGTGACGAACCATCCTCCTTCAGACTTGCGTGAACTTCCCGCATTTTACTCCTGCTTATTTACCATTACGTGAAGACGTTACGTCACTAGCTACACAAGCTAGCAGGCATTAGTTTAAAATAAAAAGCGTCGATCACGTCTAACGATAAGTCGCAGTAGGTGGTATGAATGATTCATAAAATAGCTGTAGACAAAACTCACAAAATGTGTGGCAATCGACCGTTCTTTGGTGGTCAGTGCAGCGTCCTCGAAAAAGGTGTGGGGGTTTCGCCAATGCCTGGAGGACGTAGCGAATAAGTACGCCTTTTTATATAGGCTGATCACGGTAAAGTGAGCACTTTTAAAAGTCCTCTCATTTGGAATACTAGTCAATAAATATATTTTATTTTAGCCTTAGACTTAAACTTCCGAGTGCGGTGGAATATACACATTGTGTGTATTGCTTGCACGGCAATATTTATTTAAAAAACATGGTTAAACTATAAAAAAATGGCTGAAAGGGGAAAGAAACTAGGGCCTCAAAAGTTCTCACTTTACGGTGAATAGCACCTACACAAACATACAGGCAATTGACGGTAAACCGAGCACTTTTGAAAGCCCTTCATATGATCTACTTGTAGGCACGTTGTGTATTCTTTCACGTTATGTCATGGACCGCGTCACTTTATTCGTGCGTCGGTTAAGTGAACGTGGGAAGATGTCCACTAACAGAACATCCGAAACACCTATTTTTCAGTGTATGATGTTCTCACAGAATTTGTAGATGTTGGGCCAAATAAAACTCCATAATACCAGTTGCAAAAATCACTCAAATACACTGCAAACATCGTTGCTTATCATAAACGCCTTTTTCTCAAAGCCTTGTATCAATGGTTGCGAAAGGTGAATAATGTGTGTTATAACTTCAAATCCAGTCCGTGCAGCCAGAAAAGCGGTTCAATGTTGGGACACAGAGATTGATTGCGCGCAGCCAGCGAGCTCGGTCTACCTCGTCGTTAGCCTATGCCCGAGGCGGGAGCATTGTTCGGGCTCGCAGGTTGGCGGCCGTGCCGGGAAACACGAGCACTTGGCCGCCGGTGAAAATCCCTGCCCCAGCCTCGCGTCTTCTCAGGGGCTGGGATCTCCACCGGGGGCTCTTGATTGATCCCAGAACAATTGGCTATGCGGGGCGCGGAGTGCTGACTCGAGGCGAAAAGGGGCTCGCGAAGGAGTGGGAAGGGGGTTTGTTGAGAATGTAAAGGGGTGGAAGAGGCGCTTGTCCGCCCTTCCCTGCTGCCTACCAAATGGACCATGAAGCCCGCTCGCCGTTCTACATACCAAGCGCGCCGTCTGCCTCCCCCCCCAAACTTTGCTAAGCTCGTGTTATCGGGCTTCAGGCTACCCTTAGCCACCACCTGAGACCGCCGGCGTAGTTCGTTTCACGCCCGCTCGCAGAAGCACTGTACCAGTTTCAACACACCCCTTACTGATTAGCAAAATATATTTATCATATTATGTGTTGGAAATTTTTAAATACAGGGAAAATCAATCACCGTGTGGATGGTGTGATAATTACTTCATCTCTATACGTTTCACAAAACAATAGCTGGGGAACAAAACACTTGTTCGGGAATCGACATCTGAATTATGGCAAACCGATGTCAGTAGTATAAGAAAGTCGGTTCAGGCTTATTATTCATGAGTAGGAGCCAAGAACCGTCTGCAATTTTGGTTGCCGTCACGAATTATCTCCGTTTCCCCCTTAGAAAACACTCATAATTCCTAACATTCCCTTAGAATCTTTTATTTGAGACTTTTCTGGATTTTATAATAATTGCGAGGGGATGCAGGGTTGGCTAGGGCGGTGTGGTGAGTGTGGGGTTAACGTTGTATGTTCCTCGATTTTTAATTTTTTCCTCGATTATTCTTAATTTTTTAATAATTGCCTGAGGCTGGGGAAGAGAGAGGATGAGGCGAGGGTGACATTATGAGAGCAAGGGGTAGGGAAGTATAACGTTATATGTTTTTAAATTTTTTCAATTTTTTCGATTTTTATCGGTTTTCATAATTATTGCCATAGGTATCGGGTGTGAAAGGGCGAGGTAAAGGTGGTGGGACGAGTGTGATGCTAACATTATATATTCCTAAATTTTTAGAATTATTTTCGATTTTTTTTTAATTTTATAAGAATTACCAGAAGGTGTGGGGTGGAGAAGTGGCGAATTGATGTTAGTGGAAGGCTGAGCAACGGTAAGGTGGCTAATGTTATATGTTACTCGATTTTAAGGATTTATTTAAGATGTTTTGAATATTTTTAATAATAATTTCTAGGGAATGGGGATAGGAAGGGGGTAAGGCTAGTGTGGTTGGATGAGCTAGGGGTAGCATAGGAAAACATTTTATGTTCTTCGATTTTCTAAAAAAAATTGCTATTTTTTATAATAATTTCTAGGGCGAATGTGAAAAGGGTGAGGTGAGCTTGTCTGGGGTGTAACGAGGGAGTGGAGGTCTACAGGTAATAAACGAGGCCCCTAAATCTTTAAAATGGTTCGACGATTGCCTTTTGGGGGCTTGCTATTGCATATTTTCCGGCATGGACTTTTATGAGGGAAAAACAAGAGATTTTAAGGAGGAAAAGGGATATTTTGAAAGACATTATAGGAATTTTTGGTATTTTAAATAGAAAATGGGAAATTTTAAGGTAAAATGGGGAAGATTCGTGATGTCATCCAAGATGGTGGACAACTTCTATCTCCTACTCATCAATCATGCGCCAGAACTAACATTCTTATACTACTGATGTCACGTACGGTTTTTATGCCACGATAATAATAGTCGTATGTTCGGTAAGTGCGTCACATAAAATTATATTATTATTGTCATTATTGTAACCTCTTTGTTATATTCGACACTTTTGCATAAACACCTAGTCCTCAGCATGACGGGGCTGCGGTGGCTGATCGGTTAGACGGCTCGCCTCCCACAAAGGCGAACCGGGCTCAATTCACGGCCGGGTCACTCCCGGAATTTTTGCAAGTGGGAATCGTGCCGGACGGTGCTGTTTGTTGCGGGGTTTTCTCGGGATCTCCCGTTTCCCTCACCTTTGCATTTCGGCGCTGCTCCATTCTCACCTCATTTCACTCACATCGGCTCTCAAGACTTCGTTGTTAAGAGCCGCCAAAATCTCCCAACTCGACTCAACTCAACTCAGCACACGTCACAATTTCGGAAAAGGAATTAGTGTGAATCTGCTCTGTAGAACATATTACCGAATTTCTAGAAAGTGTGTATATGTGTGTGTGTTTTTTATAGAGTTATTTTACAATACGCTCTTTGTAAAGTAAAAACGATCGTTAAATTTTTTATCTAAAAATTTACTATACTCCGGTTGTACTGGCCAACATAAAATTATAAGATATATTTGTGTTGAACATACACTGAGGCGACAAAAGTCATGAAATACCTCCTAATATCGTGTCGTAACTCCTTTTGCCTGGCGGAGTGCAGCATCTCGACGTGGCATGGACTCAACAAGTCGTTGGAAGTCTCCGGCAGAAATATTGAGCAATGCTGCCTCTATATATGTCCATAATTGTGAAAGTGTTGCCAGTGCAGGAGTTTGTGCACGAACTGACTTCTCGATTATGTCCCATAAATGTTCGATGGGATTCATTTCGGGCGATCTTGGTGGCCAAATCATTCGCTGGAATTGTCCAGAATGTTCTTCAAACCAATCGCGAACAGTTGTGGGCAGGTGACATGGCGCATTGTCATCCATACCATTTCGCGTTCTAAGTCTGTTAATTACNGCAGGTGACATGGCGCATTGTCATCCATACCATTTCGCGTTCTAAGTCTGTTAATTACCGTAATGCAGCCATAATCACGTCAGAAACCTTTTCACATTAATCACTTGACTACAAATGAAAGCCCAACCAATGCACTGCCCATTTATACATTTTGTACGCGATACTACTGCCATCTGTATATTTGCATTTTGCTATCCCATAACTTTTGTCACCTCTGTGTATAATATTTCGTAGTATTAATATTTTCTATATGTAAACAATTGAGACATAATTTTATGCGCTAAGTGGACCTAACGTAATATTTAAATTAATAACAAAATTTGATCTAACTGTAGGATACGTTGACATTTACAGTCACTAAAATTTATGTAATACGGAGGTACATATATTACAACTATTAATTAAATTAAATTACAGCTTGCCGAAACGAGCGTAAGTCTTCCCGAATGCAAGTCGCGTATGGTATTTCGTGACCAAAATCGTTCAATGGTAAAAACTGACATGTAATGTAAAAAAATTAAATATTGTTTATCATGATCTCTCAATTTATTCCATTTACAAAAAAAAATGAGTAACATTATTTAGTAAATAAGCGAATACGAGATTACCTCTACAAGGCCTATATAAGTTTAGATGTGGTTCGACTCTTTAATAACTCGAGTCGTACAGAAAAAGTCTAGATAAAAATGTGCGTAACATTAAAACACATTTTAAGCAGCGCCTTTGTCTGTTGTTTTACGTTATCATGCACGGAGAAATGAAAGTGGCAAAAGTCATTACTATCAAAAGGGAGAGAGGGGAGATAATAGAGGGAAGGGGGATAGTGGGAGAGGGGAGAGTGATGGATAGGGGAGAGAGAGGGAAGATATAGGGAAAGGGGAGCGAGAGAGGGAGAAGGGGGAGAGAGAGGGAGAAGGATAGAGAGAAGGAGAGGGGAAGAGAGAGGGGGAGAGAGAGGGGGAGGGGTATGATGGATATGTGTAGAGATTGAGAGAGGGTGAATAAGGCGTTGGGGACAAGGGGAGAGAGATATATTGAGTGAGAGCACAGGAATCAAAAAGTTTAATTGAAAACTATGGGACTTCTGACAGTTTTAAAATGAATGTAACGTATGACGTACTGCACATGTAACATGTCACATGATTTCAGCAACGGAACAGATTTAGGTCTATTTGTGAAAACACACTTGTCGTCAATTTCGATATAGACGATTAGGTAAGGGAACTCTCAGCGGAGTAATGTGAGGTCTTCATTCACCATTCACTTAACAAAAAATTATTGAACGCAACTTTCTCAATAAACACGGCCACGTTAATATTAATAAAAAAAAAATTCATATTTTTTTTTTTGGAAAATTTGAATTTTCATGCAAATTCTGGGAAAAATATATTAAACATAAATTGGCAGGATTTATTAACACACATGTATTCCTTAAAAAATTGTAGGTAGAAATTTTTTGAAGTTATCTTTAAAATGCTTGCATTGAGAAGAAATTAATTTAGCATTGATTGCCAATTTACACTTCGTGGGTGCAGGCTTGATAGGCTGCGTCAATAATAAAGGTTGTTTGTAAGCCGTAAATAACACGCCTTAAGTAATATCGAAGTAAACGTAGTTTATTAAATACCTAAAGTTAGTCAGTTTCTTTCCACACAAATCAGCCTGGAAGTCACAATGTACTTTTCTTTGAAAAACAGCATCCTAACAGCCTCTACTTTTTTTTTTATTTCCCTTCGTTTGCCTGAAGCGCATTACAAATATTATTCCAAATTAATTTATTCCTTGGGAGATTAACTTTCACTCATGAGTTGTGGCAATATTTTAATTAATTGTAGTTGTGTAAACAGAAGAAGAGGAAGCTTTTCTCTTCCCCGTCAGATAGATTTTATTGATTTTGTTTGCTGCATGACACGAACAAGATTGTTTTCAGATTGTCAAGTTTTCTTTCTATATTTAAAAATAACTGCTAATGTAAGTACTTCGAATGCTTTTTATGGATTCTTTTTTTTTCCCCTTTACTTAAGAGCGCTGCGCCATACTTGAGGGATTTCCAGTCTCCGTAGACTACAAAGCGTTCTGACCTGTTCAAAGGGTAGACACGGAATGCCCTCGAGTGCCCTTTGCCCTTCACATTGCTCTTGTCAGATGCAGCACACCCCCCTCCCCGGCCTCTAAATACAAAGTGTTACTAATTACGACGCCTTTGTGGCTGCGGTTGGCGAAGGGTCACCGCTCGCTTCAGTTCGACGTATTATGAGAGAGTTGGGTGGGCAACGGGTCTCATCGCACCCCGTCACAAACTCACGCGGGGAGGGGAGAGCGGTGAAGTTTGGACGACTCTCAACGTCGGGTTCGCGAGAGCCGACGAGGGTGAAGCGAGGTGAGTGTGGAGCAGCGCCGGAATGCGAGGATCTCGGAGAAAACCTGCCGACCTGCGGCATCGTCCGGGCAAGGTTCCCACTAGCGGAAATTCGGAAGCAACCCCACCGGGAATAGAACCCGATTCGCTTGGCCGGAGGCGGGTAGTCTGAACACTACACCACCGCGGCCCCCACAAGCGCACGTAATTGAAGATATATGTAGCGGCCATAATATGGCAACTTATCCATACCACGAAAAATACTACATATTTGTTTTTATTTTACATAACTGGAGATAGTTTCCCCCGTTCCCATTAAGCGAGCATAAACTCCTATGCAAGTAGATTGTACGTACATACAGCATATTAAATACTAAACAATGTTTGAGAACAAAAACTTAGCTATATAAAGCAAACAAACAAAGATCGATAATGTGACAAATATGAAATTTGGCCTATGTATATGAGGGACCTTATGTACATATTCGTCTTCGAACCACTTGCTCCCGACTTGGCGTTCATAAAATTTTATCGTCGTGAGCTTGAAAAATTCTCGCAAGAAGGAGAGTGCAAGAAGTTTCACAAAAAAAATTTTCATTTTGAAAGCTGGCTCAAGGTCATTCACGACCGTTAACCTCGAAAAACTGACGTTACTTTCTTTACTCCAGTTCACACAGGTGTACACACTCCTAGCCGTATCGGGTTTTTTTTTAAACAGCCTTCGACAAACATGTACATTACTCTACGAAGTCAGCTAGAGATATAAGCGTCCGCTTCTAAAATAACGATTCAAAGGAACCACTCCAGGTAGCAAATATACTGCAACTAAGTAACATCAATATTTCATTTCCTCCTAGGTGCAATGTAAGTTATGTATATATTGAAATTAAATTTTTCTGACGTGGATTATCCACAGTGTAATATGGCAAAACAAATTACCAAAGACAACATTTGAAACCGTTGTGGATAATATTAAGACCTGATTTACTTTTATGTCCAGCCCTCCGCCCCCCCCCCAAATATACGTATGTGTTGTATATACACTTGCAACAGTGTCGTGATGAATGTTTCAGTTTCAGGAAAATAATTGCCTTTGCTATTAGCGTTATATCCTACAATGGTCTGTATATGATAAAAAAATTTACTGAACCATTTTGAGTGTCATGGTAATCATTATAAAATGAGAAACTACTACAGTTTCGGCATCGTAATAATATAATGATAAAATAATTACAAGGTTACCTATATAGCCCTACTTTCGTTATCTAAATTCAACTCTGCTAAAGAATGCCTAGATAAAAATGTATAATATATACTGCATTGTTAATATAATGTTTCTGCGCATTACAATATTCTGAAGTTCACATTGAATCTTTAGGCCTGTAATTTAAATTCATATTGACGTATTTTCTGGTTTTGTGTACCTTCCATAGCTATACGAATTTGGGAAAATTAAGAGTTGTACACACACAGGGGTACTTTGTACAGTATATCTTGGTGTGTAGTATCTATCCGCACATATAAAGTGAACGTAAATATATTTATTTGACGTAAACCTAAGCAAATGCCACCAAAATGCGATTTTGTTACGGGAATAAATACGGAGATGAAATATGTATTTTAAAATATCCCATTTCTATGATTTCGTCAGGGTTCTTCACTTTTCACACGATTCGCACAACCAATATGCACAGAATTTTTTAAGCACAAAACTGATTAATTGACACGCATCCATGAATTAGCAAGGATTCAAACACAAAGCTCCTCACATTTTCAGTTAGTGTCCCAGGGAATTTCGTCTTGGAGGTGGGAATTACAAAAAGCTTAAAGAGGTAGATACACGATAGGAAGGTTTTTTTTTAATATAATGCATTGTATATTCCACTCACGGTAACTTCCAACTTTTCTGAAGCCCTGCTTAAAGTTATACTTCAAGGACACTTATCCGTCTAATGCAAATAAAGCTTAGAAAATTACACCTGAGGGTCAACATTCGTGTGCAATCAGTGTAATAATATTTTGCATAAGAACTATCTTATTTCTTACTCGGCATTACCAACACACCTATTTCCTCTCTTTCTTTATTGGTGTTGGTTATACATGAAATACTGTAATTTATAAATTATAAATAAGTAAAAGTTAAATGTAACCACTATAACGTACTTTAATGGTCAAACCAATATAAAATGCCTGTGATACATGACATATTTAGCGTATTTAGGAAGCCACCAAACACGTCATCCATGGGGTGATTTTTCAAAGGTTTGATAAAAAAAAAAGGTTTGAATAAACAGCGAGTAAAGTATGATGAAACATTTTCCTGCGAAGAACATGCCGTTGGATGGTACGTAACTCGTTGCTCTTCCTGGTAGACGGGAGAGATAAAAAGAATTATACGTGGCCCGCAATTGCAGGCCGTCCTCCAGAAACGAAACACGGATGGCAACTGTGCCTCTCATTAACACAGCATTCTGCGCCTTCGCTCCCTTAACCATTTATCCCCCCCCCCTCCCGGCCTCCTCGGTCGCTAATGCCGCAGTTTAAAAATACAGCAGCACAAGGGGCGCGGCAGGCTGGACGGGTAGACAGAGGTGGGGAAGGGGGTAGAAATGAAAAAAAATGGACCCCGTAATTCACTTCATAAAACACAATACAAGATTACTGTCACCGTTGTAAGGGGGAGGGGGGAAGAGCCGTGCGACCATTTAAACTCCGCGCGGTATGTAAATGCGCGCCGTGCTCATTAAGGGGTCCGTCAGCGTTGCATAATTTATGAGCGGAACTATTGATGGCGGACCTCCCCCCAGGCCGACGGACAAGCGCTTTCGTCCCCGCGAAGCCATCTGGCGGTGGGACTTAACAACGCCTTGCCGCTTCTTTCTCTGAGAAAAAAAAAATAAACAGGACTTTTACCTTCATGCGCTTGGCACACCTTAGCAGCCCAGCAGCTGAGTAGTAAACGTATCGTTTATCGGTGATCTCCGTGTAATAGATCACTATAGTCTGCCTATCGATGACGTGTCTGTTTGTTGGTATCTCAGGTAAGCAAAGGAAACGTGTCAAGTTTATATATGATCTTATTCGCACGACTTAATTCGGTGTTTAAGCCCTCTCTAAGACAGTCCGCAAACTATGGAGCGTCCAAAAGTCGGAGATTATTTTCTAAATTTTTTCATATTACAATTTTTTTTTCCAATTGTGGTATAAACTAATAACCTGGTAAAATGTATGGCAATTGCAGGAAACTACTGTTTTAAAACTAGCAAAAGTATCTACAGGTGATATAATATTATATGTTTTTCCTACATTTCACAAAACTAAAAAAACTAATACCCGAAGCTACAGCAAAAAAATGTGTATCCGTTTCATTCGAACTACATGAAGAATTGTATTTCAATTTTATTTTTGAGACACTATTAGAGGACAAAATATTTAAATGTTAAACCTTCCCGTAAGAAAATCGACTGTAAAATTTCTGGGAANCTCTTCCTGGTAGACGGGAGAGATAAAAAGAATTATACGTGGCCCGCAATTGCAGGCCGTCCTCCAGAAACGAAACACGGATGGCAACTGTGCCTCTCATTAACACAGCATTCTGCGCCTTCGCTCCCTTAACCATTTATCCCCCCCCCCTCCCGGCCTCCTCGGTCGCTAATGCCGCAGTTTAAAAATACAGCAGCACAAGGGGCGCGGCAGGCTGGACGGGTAGACAGAGGTGGGGAAGGGGGTAGAAATGAAAAAAAATGGACCCCGTAATTCACTTCATAAAACACAATACAAGATTACTGTCACCGTTGTAAGGGGGAGGGGGGAAGAGCCGTGCGACCATTTAAACTCCGCGCGGTATGTAAATGCGCGCCGTGCTCATTAAGGGGTCCGTCAGCGTTGCATAATTTATGAGCGGAACTATTGATGGCGGACCTCCCCCCAGGCCGACGGACAAGCGCTTTCGTCCCCGCGAAGCCATCTGGCGGTGGGACTTAACAACGCCTTGCCGCTTCTTTCTCTGAGAAAAAAAAAATAAACAGGACTTTTACCTTCATGCGCTTGGCACACCTTAGCAGCCCAGCAGCTGAGTAGTAAACGTATCGTTTATCGGTGATCTCCGTGTAATAGATCACTATAGTCTGCCTATCGATGACGTGTCTGTTTGTTGGTATCTCAGGTAAGCAAAGGAAACGTGTCAAGTTTATATATGATCTTATTCGCACGACTTAATTCGGTGTTTAAGCCCTCTCTAAGACAGTCCGCAAACTATGGAGCGTCCAAAAGTCGGAGATTATTTTCTAAATTTTTTCATATTACAATTTTTTTTTCCAATTGTGGTATAAACTAATAACTTGGTAAAATGTATGGCAATTGCAGGAAACTACTGTTTTAAAACTAGCAAAAGTATCTACAGGTGATATAATATTATATGTTTTTCCTACATTTCACAAAACTAAAAAAACTAATACCCGAAGCTACAGCAAAAAAATGTGTATCCGTTTCATTCGAACTACATGAAGAATTGTATTTCAATTTTATTTTTGAGACACTATTAGAGGACAAAATATTTAAATGTTAAACCTTCCCGTAAGAAAATCGACTGTAAAATTTCTGGGAAGTTGCAAGATTACACTCTTTTAACTTCAAGAGACATTTTCACTAAAAAAAACCTTCAGTCAGGGTAAATTACTATTTAACCTACGAAAAATGGCAACACAAGTAGTTCTACCTGTAATCTATATGTATAAAATAAAGAGTCCCAACTGACTGACTGACTCACTCACTCACTCACTCACTTACTCTTTCACTCACTATTCAACGCAAAGCCCTCACAGCTAGTCGTAAATACCTGAAAATTTAGGCATGACTTCCCCTTACGGTGCAGCCACCCACTATGAAAGTTTTTATTTTAACTCGACCCCTAAAACGGTAAAAAGAGGTAAAAGAGGTAAAAGCGGTTTTAGAGGACTCCTCAATTGCATATTAACCCGTTGAGATATCGTCAGGCACTTTGCTTTAAAATGCTACCTATACAAATACCATTATATTTAATCGTGTATTTTTAAAAATTCAACTTCTAAGAGGGTGAAAGGAGAAACCTGTTTTTTCAAGAACTCTTATTAGTGCAGTTAGGTGATATTATATTGTTATTCTCTTAATGCTCTTTATACAAAAGCCTAACAATTTCCCTCAGATTTTTTTAAATTTAAATTCCTTGGAGGCCACTCTAATGATATTACAGATAATTAACCAATCATATAAGGTTAGTGTGATGTAAGATAATAATTTGCATTTTTTATTAGGCATGCTTATGTGCAGATGAAAATTTAACATATTTTGTCTCGTTTAAATTACATCAAACATAAGCAAAGNTTATTAGGCATGCTTATGTGCAGATGAAAATTTAACATATTTTGTCTCGTTTAAATTACATCAAACATAAGCAAAGAGTTTGAATAGCATTATTAACCGCCGCATGTATTTAAAATTTCAGTTTAGATAATATTTTTCTTTCCTCTAAGTATGATTCTTATTTAATTTTCACCCGAGAAATTAGTATTTTGTATTTTGTTATAATGTTGATTAAAAATGTTACGGAAACAACGAAAATATATCTACAAAAACATTTATTCGTCTGTAATGACAAGTTTATACTCAAATATAATTCCAAATATTTTAATATGAAGATGACAGCGAGAAGCACCAGATTATATAATAAGTTTGGAATTCATCTGATTATACGGACGTGTTGGAATTTGCGTCGCACTTGGTGGTTCATCAATATACCAACCATCAAAGCTACGTCCGATGCTACTATACAAGCAGACAAGTCGTAATTTAGCAATAGCTTGAAATACTTTAATTGCTGCAGAGACGCTTCCAAACTAATCACGCTCACGCATCATCCCTTCGAGAGATACGCTTTTATAATTGTCAATTTATATAAAGAAGAAACATTCAGGCCGTGGAAGCTAGTTGTGAAAATATATTTTGTTCTTAAGGAGGCCAGTAGTCTTTCCTACCCATAGTTAAAAAATATATTCATTAATAACAAATCACCAACGATGTTGGAGCTTATTATAAATATTGATTGCATTTATTTAATTAAATATAAGAAAGATAGGAAGTTATTTTGTTTAACATTATTTTAATTTTAACTGCAATGACAAACCAGCACTCAAATTACACAGTTGCTCGTGTATTTTAAATACTGCATTTATTTGGTTTTGATTTATCTATCACACCTAGTTTCTATCTATTTTTCCACAGAAAAAAATATTAAAAACTGACATACAATTTCTATAATTATAAACCCCCAAGCTAGCCGAATTATTTTAGAAAGAAAGAAATAAGGATGGAAAGACAGACTGCTGGTAGTGATAGGAAGGCCAATATACAAAGCATGAAGGGGTGAAATGTGTTTTCAAAGCCTCTCCAGTAGCTTAGAAACCCGATGATATATCGTCGTGTCCTTAGCTTCAAACGGTTACCTTTTAATATACCTAAACATATATTTCAGTATTTTTTTAATTCATCGTATTAAACGGTGAAAAGGGGTAAAATGTGTTTAAGAGGTTTCTTTAATAGTGCACTAATGCTCTAAAGTGTCGTTATTCTCTTTGCTTCAAACGCCTTAATATTTACTTCAAGACTTTTTGAAACTCAGACTCTTTTTAGAGAGCGAAATTAAGTAAAATACAATTTTAAGACTCCTAAATACCTCAATAACCCATCATATATTGATATACACTTTGCTTTAAAATACTCACTGCAAAAATAGCTAAAAATAATTTCAGGAATTTTATAAATTGAAATTCTTAAAAAAAAGTCAGAAAGTGTTTTTGATTAAGTTACCTACATTGCATAGTTTACACACCTGTAATATTCCAATCAACATGTTTTGCAAAACTTATCAAATTAAAAAAAAAAAAAAGACACATGAAATAGCGCAGAAGTTCCCAGGATATTATTTTGAAAATCACTCGTTTACAGTATTTGTATCTTTGTGTATAAGAAATTTCTGGTTATTTGAAACCATGCATCATTACGTGAAGTGCAAAAGAAAGAAAATTTCCTTTTCATTAGTAGTTCACATTTTTTTATCCATCGCGTCTGAAGCTGGGATGCCACAGTTATAACGACAAGCTTACAACAACAAGAAACAAACAACGAAATGCTAGTTGTAGTATTTCCTACTGCAATAATTGGGAATAAAAACGGAAAGTAGCCACAAGTTTATTAATTGCAAAAGTCTTCCAACACATAATGTCTCTTGAATCAATCTGACTGAAATAATGAACACCAGACACTGTGCTGTTGTGTGGATGTCTGTAGAAACAAACTTCGAGAATACCAGATCCGTTGTGTGCAGTCATTCCCTGGAGAGAAAATCTGTACATAAAACTCAGAAGAACGAAGCTCTCTTCTGCAGTCGTAGCTTGCTTTACAAAAACAGTATCGTCCTTTGCCACATCACAATCGAAGGAACAACTATTCCAAAAAATTCAAGATGCGTATTTTATAAATATAGGTCAGTACCATAGAAATGTTTGTTGACATAAATTACAATATTTAATCTTTTATGGACCTTGATCAACTACCGAAATCCTTACTCATCTTAGCAATGCAAGGCAATGTCTTAGTACGTTTAAGTTGAAATATATTTTGTCCATGCATGGAATCCAACTAGTTTTAAGTGTGAGGGAGATGGTTAGATAAGGCAGCGCAACGTATACTTGGCAGAGTATTACTTAAACTCCCATATTTACATTTTCAAACAAACGCGAGAGCACGCACTTACTTCTTAAATAATACGATACGTTGATCGTGCATCAGAGCTAAAGGTTTCTTTAAAATGCAAACTTCGTCACCAAAAACTTTATAAACCGTGCTGCTCAGAAATGTGATTTACTGAATATGATCTTAGTATTTTAATTGTGTTTATTCGCAATGCCATATTCACAGAGAAACAAATTTTTTATTAAAATAATATTTGAAATACTTTTTTATATGTAGTTGAAATGAAAACCGGTATGATAAATTTGCACACGAGATCATCAATCGAGTCTGAGTCCCAGCATATTGTTTAATCTAAATACTACATCCGGTTTTATGATGTCTGTTCCAGTAAATTTACTATGCAGAGTATCACGATAAATAAATCAGGTAACCGTTCAACCAAACACCGAAAGCCATTAAATACCTTTGTTTACGCACACACGCCACACTAACTCACACATGTATATAGTTCTAATATCTACGTAACAAAATTTGTGTTCCAAAATTCTAGTTTTTCAGCTGCAGATTAAATTGATAATTTCAAGTTAAATTTATTTCACTTATGAATGTTTAAAACTCTTTCGGCGTTTATAACATTAAAATTGAGATAATAATTATCAGGTGACTGTGAACACACAACGGAAATAAACAAAAATATTATTACTTCCACTCAATTCCTTAGACTTTTATAGGAATACGACAGTAAGTTCTATCTTATAAAAAAAAACCTTGGCATAAGTTTTAAATGCCAAATAGATGCGAGTGTAATCTTTTCGTTTAAAAAGTTGTTGTGCACGTGCAAAAAATTTGGGTAGCTAATTGTAACATATGCTTTTGTCCGCAAGCATTCACCATTGTTATATTCTAATCGATGACGGTANTTGGGTAGCTAATTGTAACATATGCTTTTGTCCGCAAGCATTCACCATTGTTATATTCTAATCGATGACGGTATCAACTTCCCTTTAATGTTACGTTATTTTCCATATATTCACTATCTTTATTTTGCTAAATAGATATCGAATTAACTTTAGTGTTCTTTTATTCCACCAGAGTTTCGTTTCTAGTCGTGTATAGCCGGTATCGATGGGCGGTATGTTGTGAAAATTTCGAAGCCTAATAGCTGTTGTTATTTTGTGCTATATGCTTGTGCTTGCATGTGGACCTGTCTAGTTATGAGCGCAAGGATACAACTGTTCTGGAAGTAGGTCCTGCTGCTAGGAACAGAAATTTCTCATGTAGGGTTTTCGCTAGTTGTCCAGCTGGATTTATGTATAAATTTTTTTTCTAACACGTTTAATAGCAAACATAAGATGAAGCTAAAAAAAACGAGAAAAAAATAAAACTAGTATGTGTATATCTATTGCTGCAATATTTTATCGGTGGGTCGTTGTTCCCTTCACAACAATAACCACCCTTTTAATTTAATTAAGTCTTGCAGGTGACACGTGGTCTACGCGTGTCAAGACAGAAGAGATTAGTTCGTTCATCACGTTCGCGAATGCATGATAGTTTAATTAATTTAGGGTTGACTAATCGCCATTTATTTTTACGTAGAAATTTTCCTCGGCACGGATTTTACGGCGGACGCAAGTGTTAGTGTGGGCTATCGAGTTCTTCTCATAGTGCATCAAGAGGACGTGTTACATACTGAGAGTTTATGTTGTTTATTTGCAACGGCTCAGTTCATCCTCTTCATTGCACGTAATAGCAGTCTTGAGATGCGAGTCAGCCGGTGCTTTGAAGTAATTGATTAAATTTAATGGAATGGTTTTTAAGACTCACTTTAAACTACTTGTATCGACAAGGAGATTATTAAAAGCTTTCCCGGTTTTGAAAATTTATTTATTTAACTAAATTAAAGCCAAAAATAAAGGATTAAATAAAACTTAAATAATAGTACTTACAGCATTTAACCATCAAGAACGAAACAATTAGAATATGTTAGACTATAGCTTAATATTAGAGTTTCGGTTATATTCTGTACACAAATTTTGAGAATGATTAGTTTTTTTTTNATGTTAGACTATAGCTTAATATTAGAGTTTCGGTTATATTCTGTACACAAATTTTGAGAATGATTAGTTTTTTTTCCGTTCTTTGTGGTTTTATATTTTGTATTTCTTCCACGTATTTCAATTGTTAATAATTTAATTGTGACNATGTTAGACTATAGCTTAATATTAGAGTTTCGGTTATATTCTGTACACAAATTTTGAGAATGATTAGTTTTTTTTTCCGTTCTTTGTGGTTTTATATTTTGTATTTCTTCCACGTATTTCAATTGTTAATAATTTAATTGTANGTTTTTTTTTCCGTTCTTTGTGGTTTTATATTTTGTATTTCTTCCACGTATTTCAATTGTTAATAATTTAATTGTAACATGGGGATAGCGTTTTAATTTCTAACATCTCTTTATTGTGAGAAGATGCTACATTACACATGATGCACCGCAACTCAAAAAGAGAGAAATTTACACTGATTATAATAACTATAAATAAAGTTTTGTATAAACGCTTTACCTCGATTGCACTAAAATTAAGTAAATATTATATTCGTAATATTTGGAAGTGATTAAAGACATTTGTAAGGGACAAAAGGGGCAAACGTTTCTTAGCATTTTTTTTGTGTATGTATTTTGAGACTTAGTTATTTGCAACAGCCGATTCTCGTTCCTACTTTCTGAATCTGGTGTCATATTAAATAGATCATTCAGTTACAGTAACTCCCTTTAATCAAAAATTTTTCTATATTTTATATTTAGTACCTTCGCCTAAATTATTACAATACTTCCCCTGCAAATTTATAGCTATTTCCAATATCACATTCGCTTGTGGGAATCATGCCGGGCGATGCCACTGGTTGGCGGGTTTTCTTGGGAATCTCCCGTTTATCCCGCTCCTTCATTCCGACGCTGCTCCATACTCACCTCGCTTCACCCTCATCGGCTCTCAAGACCTCGATGTAATGGGCAGCCCAAATCTCTTCACTCACCCTAGACTCATACTGTTGTTTTATTAGTAAAAGTCTGTCACATTAACAAGAAAAATTTACAAAGTAAAAGATAGAAATGTAAACGAAGTACTATAAGGATTTTTGTGTTGCCGAAAACCTCAAGTATTTCGTAACTGCTAAAGTTAAACGTTAAAGGGGTAAAAAAATATTTTCGGAGAAGCAAAGGCTCAATTTATTCTGGATCGACTGCATTATGAGAACATGGACGAATAATTAAGTATAAAGGTAATAAGCACACCAGTTAGTCGAAAAGGAAATATTTGTCAGCTTTCGACGTTAATTAAATCCTCATTAATTAAACAGTTTACAGTTACATTTCGTTCCGTTCGTACGTGTGCACTCGCCCTTGTTTGCAAACTGTTCCCTCGGGCCGTGAGTGCGTGATATTAATTTGTTCAATTTTGGCGAGCACACACGTTTCGCGCGTAGCGTACACATATCTGTGCTACTCCAATTTAACCACGTAATTTTCAAAACAGTTGACGGATGCCAATAAAACAATTAGTAGCAAATATTCTGCATTGCCTAATAAATTAGGCCGAGATTTCAAGCCAACCACGTTTTGGTAAGAGATGTCGGAACATATATAAATCAGATGAGTAAAATGTTCACTCCAAGAGAAAACAAAATAAAGTAATTTTTATATTACAAGATACAACATTTTGATTGGCGGAAAAGAACTGTTGTAAATATAATTGACTGAGTTACTAATTTTCTATACATACTTACGAAAATCATTTTTAATTGTTGAATACCGGATTTAAATTAAAAATACTAAGTATAACGATTTTATCATAAACAAATTTTGTGCTTGACTTGATCGCGTCAAATATAATACCTATTATTACAGTTTGGTTTCCTTGGGAACAGGTATGCGAGAATTTAGAATAATAGATGAAGTCGGAAAACACTCAAGCTGAAAAGTTATATAATTTGCACACTTAGAAGGGCCCCGACTTCGTTAAGTTTAATAATTTAATATAAAAAAAAATTTTAATTTACTCAAATTTTTTTCTTTATAAACATCGCTTTTAATATATCAATGGAACACACGAAATTAAGTAATTTTATGACTTATAATACTAATAAAACACTCGACTAGCTTGAAGTAGGTTGGTTGGGTGTTTATACCGACACTTTTGTAGCCGAATAAAATTATCTTATAAAAGAGTATTTTAAGTATCGTCAAATTCATATTGTCGGATTTAGCACAATCTTAAATATACAGTATATAATACACGACGTCTTGACAAGACCGTAGAAATAGCCAATCAAAAACAAATATCTGTCCAGCTCACAAATAATGTTGAAGATAAATTCTACAAACAGAATTTCCTCTTCTAAAAGCGACGTTCGTTATTAAAAAAAAAAAAAGAATGAAACTTAGCAGTTACGTGTAGCTAATATCTGAAAGCGTTATTAACGATCAATTGATATCGATTCGTGAAGGTAAGTAGTAAAATAAAATCCAAATGGGAGCCGCAGGGCCAGGTTGCTGGGTGTCTGTAACGGAAGGTGTATGAACGGACGTTGGGTTTTCACGGTAAGCAGAACGTTTTCGGAAGCCTTGCTCAACATCTACTTGTATACACATTGCGTGTTATTACACCGTATGTAAAATTAACACTGCCACGGCGGCTTGCATTACTCATGCCTCGGTCAATTGATGGCGTTAAATTACTACGAAAGAAAACATACGCGGCACGGCTACAGAGTAGATAAGTAAACAGATACTAAATTACGTGGCGGTTAGTTTGATGTTGGCGCGCCCTTGTCTGATTGGCAGCGCAAGTATCTGGGAACGGTC